>CAUYON010201750.1:0-27194 GCA_963573935.1 Arctocebus calabarensis
TGCCTATAGTCCAGCTACTTGGGAGGCGGAGGCAAGAGACTCGCTTGAGCCCAGGAATTGGAGGTTGCTGTGAGCTGTGATGCCACAGCACTCTACCCAGGGTGACAGCTTGAGGCTCTGTCTCAAAACAAACAAACAAACAAACAAAAAAACTTATTTATTAACTGAAAATATTGCTTGCTGATAAACTTGCCCAAATGCTGTCACTGAATGTACAAGTCACTGATTATGCCAATACAACAAAGATGACCACATGTTTGAGGGTTGCAACATGCCAGACATTCACTGGAAAAAAAAAATACACACAATTAAACAAAACTCATACGACAAACATCTGAGAATCTGGAGAGGCCCCTTGGTTTTTAGGACTCTGGAACCAGGCTCGGCCCCTGTGGCTCAGCGGGCTAAGGCGCCAGCCACGTACACCTGAGCTGGAGGGTTCGAATCCAGCCCAGGCCTGCCAAACAACAATGACGGCTGCAACCAAAAAATGGCCAGGCGTTGTGGCGGGCCCCTGTGGTCCCAGCTACTTGGGAGGCGGAGGCAAGAGACTCGCTTGAGCCCAGGAATTGGAGGTTGCTGTGAGCTGTGATGCCACGACACTCTCTCCAGGGTGACAGCTTGAGGCTCTGTCTCAAAAAAAAAAAAAAAAAAAAAAGGACTCTGGAACCAGGAGGCTTCTTTCTAAGAAGGCCAAAGTTAGAAGGGGGAGGAGAGCAGGCAGGCCTTCTGTGATCAGTGTTATCTCTCGCTTCACCAGACCAGGACCACGTGTCGGATTTCACTGCCTGCATTCCCCCAGTCTGCTTCCCCTTCAGTCCCTAGCTTGTAGTAGGTGGTCAGCACATGTCTGAAATACATAGGTATGGCATTGATGACTGGGCATGGGGGTGGGGGTGAAGGACAACCAGTTCTGTCTCCTTAGCCTTCTCAAGACACTGAGTACGTGTAAGTGTGTCTGAGTGTGTAAGTGAGAGTACATGAGTGAAAATGTTGGTGTGTGAAGATTCCTGAGCAGACAGCCCTGTGCACTCTCCCTGGCTGTGGCTAAGTGGTTACTGTGGGCTGAGGCCTGCCCAGGGTAGCTTATGGCATGGGGAAGGAATTCTCTGGGAACCCCAGCAGGCCCGGGCTGGCACCCCACCCACAGCAGTGACCCAGCTGGGTGGCTGCTGCACTGAGTCAACCTTTTGGCCCGCCTTTGCCCCGCCCCTCTTGGCCCTGCTGCCATATCAGAAATGAAGGGCAGAGGAAGCCTTGAGAATGTCCTGTTATCTGCCCCAAACCACGAGACTGTCCATCCGCACAGCTAGCTTGGTGGGGGGTGTTCCTACCCCTCCCAATCACAGTCAGAGAGGGCCAGTAAGAGCTGAAAGAATAGTCAGAGCCAAGGGTGAAATCCAGGAAGGTGATATGAACCCAGAGAGGTCTGTGTCTTGTGCAAAGTTAACAGCAGAGCAGGAAGCAGGTCTCCAGAAGGTGGTTGTGGCAGTGGGGAATGGGGGGGCACACTGGTGGAGGAAACACAAGGTTCAGAGCTGGCAGCCTCTCCTCTGCCCCAGTGTCCCCTTCTGAGTCAGGGGGAAGGTCTGAGTGCCACCACCTTTCCTCCCTTGCTTCCTCAGGCCCAGGTTGCCTGGAGAGTGCAGGAGGTGGATTTCCTGGAGGTCTTCCTGCTGCACTTGGCGCTCAGGGGTAATGCTTTGAACATCTTTTTTTTTTTTTTTTGTAGAGACAGAGTCTCACTTTATCACCCTCGGTAGAGTGCCGTGGCGTCACACAACAAACAGCAACCTCCAACTCCTGGGCTTAGGCGATTCTTTTGCCTCAGTCTCCTGAGTAGCTGGGACTACAGGTGCCTGCCACAACGCCTGGCTAAGAACATCCTTATTTTTATTTATTTTTGTTTATAGGCTATACAGCCACACAGTCTGAAATGCAAACATTTAAAAAAGAGATGAGAAATAATTCCCATACCCAGCCCATGCCCCTCAGTTCCTTCACTTAGATGCCCCTACAATCACTGGTTTCCTGGGAATCCTGAGTTTGGGATTTCTGATTGGAGCGTCTCATCCCCTCTGTTTTCCCTCTGAGAGAGCCTCCCTTGGGAGGTGGGGCTGGCAGGTACTGGGACATCATTGAGGTTGGGGCCTGGGTCAGGCAGATTGGCTGTCAGGGAGATAGTGGTGACCTCCTTCTGGGTCCTGACCTTGGCCCCAGCTTAACAGTGTCCCACTCAAGCCACTTAGGATAGGAGGGGCCCATCAATTCTCCTTCACAAGTCCTTAGAACATCCTTGGGAACTTACTACCCTCCAACCCAGGGGTCATAGGTACCTGACACCAAGCTGGGGATCCCACAGTCTCCCTGTGTGTTTATCTCCTGGTGCAATTTATATAGTTTCCACACCATCTTTCTCTTTGACAGTTCAATTCTGCACAGATTTATTAAGCACTTACTATATGCTTGGCCTGGCCTAGACACAATGTGATGTGCACTTTGCTGGGGGAGGCCAATAAGAAAATAGAGTGTTGGCTTGGCACCTGTGGCTCAGCAGGCTAAGGCGTCAGCCATGTACACCTGAGCTGGCGGGTGCGAATCCAGCCTGGGCCCACCAAACAACAATGACGGCTGCAACCAAAAAATGGCCAGGCATTGTGGCAGGCGCCTACAGTCCCAGCCGCTTGGGAGGCGGAGGCAAGAGACTCGCTTGAGCCCAGGAGTTGGAAGTTGCTGTGAGCTGTGATGCCACAGCACTCTATCCAGGGCGACAGCTTGAGGCTCTGTCTCAAAAAAAAGAAAATAGAGTGTTGTATCGACGCCTGTGACTCAAGCTGCTAAGATGCCAGTCACATACACCAGAACGTGGCAGGTTCAAATCCAGCCCAGGATGCCAAACAACAATGATGCCTGCAACCAAAACATAGCCGAGTGTTGTGGCCGGCGCCTATAGTCCCAGCTACTTGGGAGGCAGAGGCTGCTTGAGCCCAGGAGCTGGAGGTTGCTGTGAACTGTGATGCCATGGCACTCTACCCAGGGTGTCAGCTTGAGGCTCTTTCTCCAAAAAAAAAAAAAAAAGTGTTTTAGGGCAGTGCCTGTGGCTCAAGGAGTAGGGTGCCAGCCCCATATACTGGAGGTAGCGGATTCAAACTTGGCTCCAGCCAAAAACTGCAAAAAAAAAAAAAAAGTAGAGTGTTTCAATCCAAGACAGCCTGTGCTATGTTCTCTCATAGTGAGGGGAACAAAGAAATTAAAAAGTCTGTCAGTACCCAATGTTGTGTGAACATGGTTCGCTGGGCATATTCCTGCATGGCTGGAAAGACGGTAAGTTAGAACAGCCAAATTAAAGAACAATTTAGAATGGGCGGTGCCTGTGGCTCAGTGAGTAGGGCGCCGGCCCCATATACGAGGGTGGTGGGTTCAAATCCAGCCCTGACCAAACTGCAACAAAAAATAGCTGGGCTTGTGGCAGGTGCCTGTAGTCTCAGCCACTTGAGAGGCTAAGCCCAGGATTTGGAGGTTGCCGTGAGCTGTAGACGCCACGGCACTCTACTGAGGGTGATAAAGTGAAACTCTGTCTCTACAAAAATAAAAAATAAAAAAAGAACAATTTAGAAACTTTTAGGAAGTTGACAATGAACCTTACCTATATTCCAGCAATCTTACTTTCTATGTTTTTATTCTAGAGTAGGGGTTTTCAAACCTTTTGACAGGCATCCTCTATAAGGAATACACTGTGGACTGGGTTCAACTGGCTCTGACCTGGGATATCCGGTCTTTGGGAGGCTGAAGAGTGAGAATTACTTGAAGCCAGGAGTTCATGACCAACCTGGGCAAAAATAGTGAGACCCTGTCTCTACAAAAAGATTAAAAATTAGCTGGGCATGGTCACCCACCTGTAGGTCTAACCAGGAGGCTGAGGTGGGAAGATAGATTAAACCCAGGAGTTCAAGTTTACAGTGAGCTATGATCCCACCACTGCATTCCAGCTTTGGTGACAGAGTGATAGTCTGTCTCTCAAAAAACAAGAAAGAAGGGTGGCGCCTGTGGCTCATTGAGTAGGGCACCGGCCCCATATACCGTTCAAACCTGGCTTCGGCAGAACTGCAAAACAGAAAAATAGCTGGGCGCCTGTAGTCCCAGTTAACTGGGAGGCTGAGGCAAAAGAATCGCCTAAGCCCAGGAGTTGGAGGTTGCTGTGAGCTGTGTGACGCCATGGCACTCTACCGAGGGCGATAAAGTGAGACTCTGTCTCTACAAAAAAAAAAAAAAGAAAAAAAAAAAGAAAAGAAAGAAAAAAATACATTGTGACCCAGAACATATACCTCACATACCCACAACAAACTTTTACCCTGATAGTTACCCTGATGTGTGATACTTATTGTTATTTTCTAATCAATTTCAAATTTTTTTTTTGAGACAGAGTCTCACTGTGTCACCCGTGGTAGAGTGCTGTGGCATCACAGCTTACAGCAACCTCAAACTCTTGGGCTTAAGCAATTCTCTTGACTCAGCCTCCCAAGTAGCTGGGACTATAGGCGCCTGCCACAACGTCTGCTATTTTTTTTTTGAGACAGAGTCTTACTATGTCACCCTTAGTTGAGAGCTGTGGAGTCACAGCTCACAGCAACCTCAAACTCTTGGGCTCATGCGATTCTCTTGCCTCAGCCTCCCAAGTAGCTGGGACTACAGGTGCCTGTCACAACACCTGGCTATTTTTTTGTTGCAGTTGTCATTGTTGTTTAGCTGGCCTAGGCTGGGTTAGAACCCCCAGCCTCAGTGTATGTGGTCGGCGCCATAATCACTGTGCCATGGGTGCTGAACCCCAGCTATTTTTTTGTTGTAGTTGTCATTGTTGTTTAGCAGGCCTGGGCCAAGTTTGAACCTGTTGGCTCCGGTATATGTGGCTGGTGCTCTAACCACTGAGCCGGGCTCTGAATCCAATTTTGAATTTAAAAAATACTGATCTTTACTCACTAAATTGACTTCCTAATGCATTAATGGGGCTCAATGCACAGTTAGAATAACACTTCTACCCTGGACACATTCATGTATATTTACAAGGAGACAACAATGTGTACTACAACTTTGTTGTAATAGCAAAAGTTAGGTATTTATTCAAGGCCAAAATGGAAAAACAAATTGTGATGTGGTCAGGAAGTGGACTGTCTGACCAGCTACCTTAAAGGATGTACACAGGGTGATAACATTTATACAAAATGTAAGCCCCTGCAAAGGGATATCATACTTTTTACCAAGTATGGATACATTGGTTGTGTTATTGGCATAAAAACCTGCATTAAATGATACCCACCCAAATCAGGATAGTGTCTTTGTCTGGAGGGAGAGGAAGGGGAGTCTAGTTGGGGGGAAGTATGCATAAGGTGCCTCATCTGAATTTTTAAGGTTTTATTCTTAAAAAAGTTGGAACTTGGCTCGGCGCCTGTGGCTCAACAGGCTAAGGCGCCAGCCACGTACACCTGAGCTGGCGGGCTCGAATCCAGCCCAGGCCCGCCAAACAATGACGGCTACAACCAAAAAATGGCCGGGCGTTGTGGCAGGTGCCCGTATTCCCAGCTACTTGGGAGGCGGAGGCAGGAGATTCACTTGAGCTCAGGAATTGGAGGTTGCTGTGAGCTGTGATGCCACAGCACTCTCTCCAGGGTGACAGTTTGAGGCTCTGTCTCAAAAAAAAAAAAAAAAAAAGTTGGAACTAAATTTTGCAAAATACATAGATTTGACATAGCTGGGAGGAAAGTGTAGGGTATTACCTATGATTCTATCTTTCCTTTCTTTTCTTTTTTTTGAGACAGAGAGCTCGTGCTTGGGGACAGACAGGTCTGAAGAAGAGTGACCTCCACTTCCTGGTTGTGAGACACCAGCTGAGTTATGGAACCATCAATTTGGATCTGGGGAGAGGAAGGAGATGGAACCTTGTTGTGGCTTGGGCAAGGAAGGCACAAGTCCTGCAGGTGTTTCCAACTAATCCCTTTTCATATACTGTGTCTGGAGAAGGAGAAAAGGCAACTGGGCCCAGGTTGGCAGCCTGATCATAACCTGATGCCCAGCAGAGGCTTCAATAAGCCTTCAATAACCACTCATGGAAATTAGTATTTTTCTTTGTTCTTTTTTTTTTTTTTTTTTTTGGTAGAGACAGAGTCTCACTTTATTGCTCTTGGTAGAGTGCCGTGGTGTCACAGGTCACAGCAACCTCCAACTCCTGTGCTTAGGTGATTCTTCTCTTGCCTCAGCCTCCCGAGTAGCTGGGACTATAGGTGCCCGCCACAACGCCCGGCTATGTTTTGTTGCAGTTTGGCTGGGACCAGGTTTGAACCTACCATCTTCAGTATATGGGGCCAGCGCCCTACCCATTGAGCCAGAGGCGCCACACCCTTGCTGACTCTTGGAGCAAGTAAAACTTTCTGAAGTGGTGGCCCTTAGCAAGTTTCTAGTGTGGGGGGGTGGGGCAGTGGAGCTGGGCTAAACTTCTGCCTCCAGTTACCATAAACTTGTTGTGTGACCTTGATGTTTGATGCTCCTTCTCTGGGCTTTGGTCATCTCTTCTAGGCACAGTGGCCTACATGAAGTTTTATGTATTTTTTTGAGACAGAGTCTCACGTTTGCCCTCAGTAGTGCTGTGGTGTCACAGCTCACAGCAACCTCTAACTCTTGGGCTTAAGCGATTCTCTTGCCTCAGCCTCCCAAGGAGCTGGGACTATAGGCACCTGCCACAATGCCCAGCTATTTTTTTTTGTTGTTGCTGTTGTTTAGCAGGCTGGGGCCTGGTTTGAACCTGCCTGCCTGGGTGTATGTGGCCAGCACCTGTAAGACTGATCTACACCAATCCTGTTATTTTTGAGAGAGAGTCTCACTCTGTCACCCAGGCTATAGCAACCTCAAACTCCTGGGCTCAAGCAATCCTCCTGCTTCAGCCTCCCAAGTAACTGCAACTATAGGTGCCTGCCAAAACTGTCTGCTAATTTTTCTATTTTTATTTTTTATTTTTTTTGAGACGGAGCATCAAGCTGTCACCCTGGATAGAGTACTGTGTCATCACAGCTCACAGCAACCTCCAACTCCTGGGCTCAAGTAGCTGGGACTACAGGCGACTGCCACAATGCCTGGCCATTTTTGGTTGCAGCCATCATTGTTGATTGGTGGGCCCAGGCTGGATTTGAACCCTCCAGCTCAGGTGTAAGTGGCTGATGCCTTAGCCCGCTGAGCCACAGGCTCCGAGCCAATTTTTCTATTTTTAGCAGAGATGCAATCAGCCTGGTCTCAAACTATCTTCTCATCTCCTGAGCTCAAGCTATCCTTCCACCTCAATCTTCCAGAGTGCTAGGATTATAGGTCTGAGACATACCTAGCCCTTGGATGAAGTTTTTCAAACTGCAGTTTGCAACCCATTTGGTGTATATATATATATAAAATATTTTTTTTTTTTTGTAGAGACAAGAATCTCATTTTATTGCCCTCTGGCAGAGTGCCGTGGCATCACACAGATCACAGCAACCTCCAACTCCTGGGCTTAGGCGATTTTCTTGCCTCAGATTCCCGAGTAGCTGGGACTACAGGCACCTGCCAATTTTTCTGTTTTTTACAGTTCAGCCAAGGCCGGGTTTGAACCCACCACCTTCGGTATATGGGGCCAGTGCCCTACTCAATGAGACACAGGCGCCGCCCCCATTTGGTATATTTTAAAAGTAATTTAGTGGGTTATAACCAGTTTAAAACAATAACAATACAACTGAAATAGAATAGAAAATATCAGAATGTATCCCAGGTCATAAAGGTAAACATTGTTTTGTGAAACTATTGTTTCAAGGTGTGGACTAGGCTGATGTAGAACTTATTTTTTACAGTGGGTGAAAAAACTGTAGAATACTGAACACAGCGACCCCAGAGTTGTCCTCCCCTCCCAGGTTCTGGGGGGTCTTGTAAAACCACACACAGCCAAGGGCTCTCCTCCTGCCCGGGTCACCAGCTGTCTTTTTGCTCTTAACTGTCTCCACCCCTCCCCGGGTCTCTCCTTCCTGCTTCAGTCACGGAGTCCCCTCCTCCCTTTCTCCCAGGGACAAATGCGCCCCCACTCAGGAAGTAGAGGGTGGGGGCTTGCAAGGGAGCAAATGTGACAGAATGGGGTGACAGCGGGTACTCTACGCCAGTTCAAATAAAAGGACTAGAAAGCAAACAACCAAGCACCCGGGTACATACAGAACAGAAAGTAAGCTAGTTTGGGACATGAATTTGAGGGCAGGACTTTGGGAGCCAGAGCACGCCGGCTGTGCCGAAGCGGGGTCACTCCCGGAGAGCTAGCACCCCGACTTACTTGTCATTGTCATTGTTGGCTTTTGAGTGCCCTATTAACTACCTTGGGTAACTTTCTCCCCCTCACTTTTTCTTTCTTTTTTTTAAAGAAAAGAAGGAGCCAAGTTTTGCAGCCAACTCCTGGAGAGGGAGCGGCTGAACTGATTCGGAAGTTGGATCTCTTTGTACACAGGAATGCGGAGAGAAAAAAACAAAACCCACCCCATTGCTTCATTTCCCCGCCAAACCCTAGCACTTTCTCTTGTGCAATGAAAATGCTTTTCACATTGAGCAAAATGAATCCCGACTTGTGCCGCAAAGGGATGAGCGCGCCTTCAGGCGTCAGACGGCTCTCAGCTGGGCGCGGAGACCGCGGGGCGGCTGCGACGAGGGCACTCTGGGGCGCGTTCCCTGCGCGTGGCTCACCGTAGCGCCTGCAGAAGCACTGGACTCCCCCCTCGGGGTGGGCCTGCGCTGGTTTTCAGCGACCGGAGGGCCAGGAAGTGGACAGTTTGAGGAACCCCGAGGGCAGAGAGCCCCCGGCTAGGGTTGGGCCTCCCAGGGATTGCAGTTCCACGAGCTTGAGGGAGCCCCGGCACTGCCTGGACCGAGGACGTCTCCGGGAATCAGGAGAGCTGGCAGCGCACTGGTCGTCCGGACCCCAGACGTGCGAGGGTGCTGGGCGACTGGAGGCGGGCCGGTGCACATGGGTGCCGGCGGGCGGGCCCCGGCGGGGTGCGGGGAGGGGGGTCGGGGTGTGGTGTCCCCGCCTCCCGAGCGGAATTTGCATGTGTGTGGCGGCCCCAGACTTCCTGCTCCTTCTACGCCGCAGGTACGCGCGGGCCGGGCCGGGCTGGCGGGCGGCGGGCGCGCCAAGACGTGGGCACCTCCTCCCTCGGACCCCGTGCCGCGCCGCGCCGCGCCGCCTCGCCTTCTGCTCTGTGGCCGCCAGCCCGCCCCGGCCGCACCGACCCTCAGTCTCTGAGGAGGGGGCGCGCCCCCTTCCCCCCGGACGTCTCCGTCCTCCGCATTGAGTGTGGCCACGCGCCCCTGCCACCTTGAGCTCCGGAGGGACGCAGCCATGAGCGAAATGTCCAGCTTTCTCCACATCGGGGACATCGTCTCCCTGTACGCTGAGGGCTCCGTTAATGGGTTCATCAGCACTTTGGGGTGAGTAAAACGACCGGGAGGAGGGGCGAGAGCGGGGAGGGGGCGCTTGGGTCCTGCTGCCAGCTGCTTGCGTCCTGCCACGCCTCCCCCTGACTGAGGACCTGGACGTCCCCAGCCTCAAGGAGCTGGAGAACGGCTAGCCTCCTTCTTTTAGAGAAAGGAAGTGAAGTGTTTGCTCAGGTAGGAGTCAGGCGCTCGGCCCGGCCGGAGGAGGCAGGAGGCGCCTCCCTCGGCGAAGCCTCCACCTTCTCGCCTTACCTCAGAAGGGACGCAGGGGGCGAGACTTCCTCTGCAGGTGGTCCTGGGGGCGGGGTGGGTGGCTGGACCCCGAGTTGGGGAGGGGCATCCGGGCCTGGACGTGCTCGGCTCTGAGGGTGGGGCGGACACGCGGGGGTTGCAGGTTCAGCTTAGGGCCTGGAATCCTCTGTTACAGATCTTGCAGTGCCTTTAAGGGGGTCACCTCTTCTCATAGCTCTCTCCTGGTACTGCTGCCCTCCAGTAGGAGTGTCTTCTCAGTCTTCTTCCAGGCGTCCCAGATCCTGGCCAGCTGCCCCTCTTGTCCTGACTCTCCCCTTCAATTTCCTGAGCGGGTTATCTGGCGCCCCTGGGTCCCTGGTCCCAGGTCATTGCCAGCACTTTACAAACATTAATCAATTCTGGCCGCCACCCCCCAGGGTCTGGGCTGGATAAACAGGGAATCAATTCATGTCTCTAGAGAGGGACGGATCTGTAGCTGGGATGGGCAGGGGAGAAGTAAGGCAGAGATAATAGCTTTATCTTCAGAGAAGCAGTTGGGTGAGTCCTGCAGATGGGGGAGTAGAATGGGCTCTACCTTTCCCGTCAGACCTCAGGGTAGGGCCAGATTTTTTCTTCTTTTGAGTCTCCCGGCCTGTGTTACATTGTCTCATCCTCCCAACCACACACAGTAGTGCTCTAGGGTAAACCCACCCTCCTCTGCCCACCCCACTCAGCTGGCTACCAGCCAGCTCTGTGATCCTTCTCTCTGGCACCTTTGGAGGACAGCTCTGGCACCCTCAATCCAGGGCTGGCTCTGGACAGCGTCTGGCTCACCCCAAGCCTGGAGGTGGGAGTCACTTGTACCCCTTGGTCTCTTGCGGGGGTGTTGGCAGTGAAGCTTTAGTCTTGTTGGATAGGAATGGATTGTGAGTTTGGAGGGTTAACACTGCCAGCAGGGAGTTACCACTGGGAATGCCAGCCAGCTCTGCTTGCCTTATCACAGCACCCTTTAGGCCTCTCCTATTCCCTTCCCCCATTTAGATGTGGAATCCCTGACCACTGGTCTGTCCACTCCCACCCATCTGACTTCTGCCCTGTTCCCCAGGGGTTGGGGTGGATCCACATCTGGGCTAGCATCTGTGCAGGCTTCCTCCAGAGAGCAATGACCAGGCCCTGGCTGCTCTGAGTCCAGGGCATGCACATGGTAGGTACATAGTATACACACTTCTAATGATGCTGAAGGACAAAGGAGAGAGTGAAGAGGCCATGAGGGACATGGGGGACCAACTGTGGAAATTCCTTCCTAAGGTGTGTACAGTGCTGAGGACTTTTGGGAAATGACCATCTCTCTCTGTTGTTTAGTGCCTATCTCAAGGCTGAACACATAGTGAGTGGGTTTTTTTTGTTGTTTGTTTGTTTTGAGCTAGTTTCACTTCATCACCCTCAGTAGAGTGCCATGGCATCACATTTCACAGCAACCTCCAACTCCTGGGCTTTGGCGATTCTCTTGCCTCAGCCTCCTGAGTAACTGGGACTACAGGCACCTGCCACAACGTCAGGCTATTTTTTTTTTTTTTTTTTTTTTGAGACAGAGACTCAAGCTGTCACCCTGGATAGAGTGCAGTGGCATCACAGCTCACAGCAACCTCCAATTCCTGGGTTCAAACGAGTCTCCTGCCTCCGCCTCCCAAGTAGCTGGGACTACCTACAGGTGCCCCCCACAACGCCCAGCCATGTTTTGATTGCAGCCGTCATTGTTTTTTTGGCCGGGTTAGATTTGAACCTGCCGGCTCAGGTATAGGTGGCTGGCGCCTTAGCCTGTTGAGCCACAGGCGCTGAGCCACCTGGCTATTTTTTTTGTTGCAGTTTGGCCAGGGTTGGGTTTGAACCCACCACGCTTGGTATATGGGGCTGGCACCCTACTCACTGATCCACAGGCACCGCTCAGTGGGTGGTTTTTAAGCGCCTGTAAGATTGAACACAAGCAGGGAAGACATCTTATTCTTTCTACCCCTGCCCTCGCACAGGCCTCATTCCCTCATAAGGGATTCTATCTGTTGCCTCCTAACATAACTTTCATCTTGGCCCTTCCTGCTCCAGGAACTGTTTGATCCAGTCCATCTTGATCTTGGGGCAGGTCCTGGTGGCTTTGAGAGCCCTTCTATCCCAGGGTGTACCTTCCCTAGGCAAATACCTCCGCACCTTCTGACTTTCTACCCACTCTCCCAGCCCGACACCTGCAGGTTCCCACCTTAATTTTCTGGGTTTTTCTCAATGCCCTCTGCATACACCTACCTGCAGCTGTAACTGCACCACACCACTCTGTGTACCTGTGGCCTATCCCATGTTGTCGGTCTTTTTACCTTTGCTCTTGCCTCCTAGTCAGTCTCTGTCTGAGTAAATGTCCAATCTTCTAAGACCTAGTGCTAAGTGGCCTCTTTTGAGAGATACACTTTCCTCTAGCCCTGCAGGGCATAATTAACCCTTTCTCCTCTATGCTTTCAGAATGCTTTGTACAGACTACTCTGGTATTAATCAGGTTGTTGGAAGTTTCCCTGCAGGCCCACATAATGCTGGGCACTTTATCAGGATTAACTAATAATTGCACCATTCATATATTCAGCACATCCACAGACGCTGTACTGGGTGCTGGGGTGGCAAATAAGGGAGCTGTGCTTCTCACCTTCATGGAACTTAGAGTCAAGAAAAGAAGGATTTGTAAATGATGTCGGTTATTGGTACTCAAAGTACAGCCCACAGTCCAGCAGTTTCAGCATCACTTACACGCTTGTTAGAAATGCAGAATCTGGCTCGGCGCCTGTGGCTCAACGGGCTAAGGCGCCAGCCACGTACACCTGAGCTCACGGGCTCGAATCCAGCCCGGACCCACCAACAACAATGGTGGCTGCAACCGAAAAAAAAATGGCCGGGTGTTGTGAGGGACGCCTGTGGTCCCAGTTACTTGGGAGGCAGAGGCAGGAGACTCGCTTGACCCCAGGAGTTGGAGGTTGCTGTGAGCTGTGATGCTAGGGCACTCTGTCCAGGGTGCCTGCTTGTGGCTCTGTCTAAAAAAAAAAAAAAAAAAAAAAAAAAAAAAAGAAAGAAATGCAGAATCTCTGGCCGGGTGTGGTGGCTTCATGCCTGTAGTCCCAGCGCTGTGGGAGGCTGAGGCGGGTGGATTTTCCAGTGCTCACAGAATTCCAGACCAGCATAAGCATGAGTGAGCCAAAGTAAAAGACCCCGTCTCTACCACCAGGAAAGAACATCGCCGGGCCTTGTGGCGGGCCCTGTAATCCCAGCTACTTGGGAGGCAACTGGCACGAGGAATCACTACAAGGAAGGACAATGAAAAAAAAAACAAGGAAACTAAGACGGGTGCAAGCCAACTGAAATTAAAAGCAAAATAAAAAAAACAAACCCCAAAAAATAATTAGAAAAAAAAAATGCAGAATCTCAGACCCCATCCCCCATTTTATTGAATCAGAATCTGCATTTTAATTATACTCCCAGAGTCTAAGGTGTGAAGAACATTGGTGCAAGTGATTCTCTCTCTGCTCTAGAGTCATTTTGCCTCTCTCCCTTGAGTCATTTTGCCTCCATTCTCAACTCAGAGTCCTCTCTGCCTTTCCTGAGTCTGTTGACACCCATGTCTGTGAACTCTGGAGGCTGATTTGATGAGTACCTGTGCTAGTCCTGTGCCTAGGGCCCAGTGTCCAGGAGGTGCCAGTAAGGACTCAGCAAAATGAATTTGTGGAAGACAGGAGTGACCTTGCTGGGCAGAAGGGCCAGGTCAGCAGGGGAGATGGGAAGAGGGGCATAGGTTGGGGAGGGAGGCTGGGGCAGTCATAAGAAGAGCCAGAGCTCTTCATGGCAAAATGGAGGAGGCCAATTACAGCCTCCTGGATAATTAGAGCTCTTGGTGGAGATTGTACATTAACTCTGGGTTGGGAGGCCGGGAGGGGTCTGTTGGCCAGATAGGGAAAGCAGGTCCATGCCTGTTCTTGGCAGGAAAGCCTGCCCAGTGCCACTGCCTTGCCTCTCACCCCAGGTGGGAACAGCAGAAGCCAGAATTGAAGTAGCTGATCAGAGCCAGCAAAAGGTAGAGGATTTAATGTGGCTTCAGGCCAGCAGCTAGGAAGAACTAGCTAAGAACACATGGTGAACCCTTCAAGATCTCATGTCTAGTTTCTTGAAGATCTCTTTTGAGTGTCCAGAGAGGCAGCTAGGGTAGTGCAGGTGAACTGGGTTGTGAAGTTGAGCTAATACTGGGCGGCGCCTGTGGCTCAAAAAGTAGGGCGCCGGCCCCATATACTGGAGGTGGCGGGTTTAAACCTGGCCCCAGCCAAAAAAACTGCAAAAAAAAAAAATAATAATAATATTTATCAAAGTGCCTCTGCCTATCCATGCTGGGCTGTGCAACACCATTTGGGGGCTCTCAAGAACTCTGGATCAAGATCAGCTAGGGCTAGGTGATCACAGTGAGTAGGGTCAGAAGGGACCCTTGCCTCTTCCCTATGGAGGTCTCTGTCTACCTTTCAGTCTGATCTGCTTCCCTAGGAGGCACAAGAAGTGTGGGGGTAAATGTAGAAAGGAAGTCCTAGGTTTCCAGGGTCAGAGTGCTGGAGTTGGGAGCCTTAGGGGCATGGTTCTCAGGAAAGGTGTCTGCCTTAGAACTAACTTGGCAGGGTGTTTTTGACAAGGCTCTCCTTTCTCAGAGTGTGTTTCTGGCAGCCTGCATATCTCTGAAGTGTTCTTGCTGTACCTAACCACCTCCTGGGGATCTTTGAAAGAAATCTCAGCTCCCAAGTCCTATGCCAAACCAACTGTATCAATCCCTTTAGGGGTGGGGTCTCGGTGTTAGAGTTTTTAGGAGCTGGCTGGGGTGATGCTATCACCCTGGATAGAGTGGCATTACAGCTCACAGCAACCTCCTGCCTCTGCCTCCCAAGTAGCTGGGACTATAGGTGCCTGCAGCAACGCTCAGCCATTTCTTGGTTACAGCCGTCATTGTTGTTTGGCGGGCCCTGGCTGGATTCGAACCCGCCAGCTCAGGTGTATGTGGCTGGCGCCTTAGCCCGTTGAGCCACAGGCACTGAGCCTGGCTAGGTGATTTTAATGTGTACCTGGGTATGCATTGCTGACTTGAGGGCCCCCCCAGGCTGATGGGCTATGGGGAAGCCTGCCTGCCCCTTGTCCCAGAGAGCTATCAGACTTCATTAAATCATTCAATAAAAACTTATGTGCTTACTATGAGCCAGGCCCTGTTTTGGGCGCTGGGCAATCAGTTGTAGTCAAGACAGAATTCTAGGGAGGCACCTGTGGCTCAGTGAGTAGGGTGCTGGCCCCATATACTGAGGGTGGTGGGTTCAAACCTGGCCCTGGCCAAACTGCAACAAAAAAATAGCCGGGTGTTGTGGCGGATGCCTATAGTCCTAGCTACTTGGAAGGCCGAGGCAAGAGAATCGCCTAAACCCAGGAGTTGGAGGTTGCTGTGAGCTGTGGTATGACAGCACTCTACTGAGGGCAACAAAGTGAGACTCTGTCTCTAAAAAAAAAAAAAAAAGATAGAATTCTAGCTTGTTTCATTTCATGCAGTGGGAAGCTGGCAGAGATGATCTGTAAAGGCCCTTTGAGCCTTAGGTCTCCAAGACACATGTAATTCCGGGGGGCGGGGGGGGACTGCCCCTCCCATGCTGACCACATTCCCTGGGCAGATTTCAGACCTGCCTTGGCTTTCATTTAATTGTGATTTCATTGGAATGAGATGTTAGACTTCTGTTCTGTACCCCAAGGTGGGGTCTTGACCTCAGCTAGTGTGATTCATGCAAGTTTTTTTTTTGGAGACAGAGTCTCACTATGTTGCCCTCGGTAGAGTGCCATGGCATCATAGCTCATAGCAACTTCAAACTCTTGGGCTTAAGCGATTCTCTTGCCTCAGCCTCCCAAGTAGCTGGGATTACAGGCGCCTATCACAACGCCTGGCTATTTTTGGGTTGGAATTGTCATTGTTGTTTAGCAGGCCCTGGGCTGGACTCAAACCTGCCAGCCTCAGTGTATGTGGCTGGTGCCCTACTCACTGAGCTATGGGCTCCAAGCCATGCCATTTCTTTTTTTTTTTTGAGATAGAGCTGTCGCCCTGGTTAGAGTGCTGTGGCATCACAGCTCACAGCAACCTCCAACTCCTGGGCTCAAGCGATTCTCCTGCCTCCACTTTCCAAGTACCCGGGACTACAGGCGCCCACCACAATGTCCAGCTATTGTTTTGTTACAGCCATCATTGTTGTTTGGCAGGCCTGGGCTGGATTCGAACCCACCAGCTCAGGTGTATGTGGCTGGCGCCTTAGCCGCTTGAGCCACAGGCACCTAGCCAGTGCAGCTCATTTTTTGAAATGATTGACTTTGTCACTCTCAGTAGAGTGCTGTGGCACGATAGCTCACAGCAACCTCCAGCTCTTGGACTTAGGTGATTCTCTTGCCTCAGCCTCCCAAGTAGCTGGGACTATAGGCGCCTACCACAATGCTCAGCTATTTTTTTTTGGCTGGGGCTGGGTTTGAACCCACCACCCTCGATATATGAGGCCGGTGCCCTATTTACTGAGCCACAGGCGCCGCTCAAGAATATATTATGTATATATATATATATATTTTTTTTTTTTTTGAGACAGAGCCTCAAGCTGTCAGCCTGGATAGAGTGCTGTGGCATCACAGTGCACAGCAACCTCCAACTCCTGGGCTCAAGTGAGTCTCTTGCCTCCACCTCCCAAGTAGCTGGGACTACAGGCACCCGCCACAACGCCCAGCTATTTTTTAGTTGCAGCCGTCATTGTTTGGTGGGCCCGGGCTGGATTTGAACCCGCCAGCTCAGTGTATGTGGCTGGCGCCTTAGCCCGTTGAGCCACAGGCGCCGAGCCAATATATATGTTTTTTTTTTAATTTTTCTTTTTCTTTTTTCTTTTTTTTCAATATATATATTTTTTAATGATAAATGTGAAAACTCAGGTAAAAAATTATCTGTACTACCCCTGCAACTTATATTAACATTCTGTATTGACCTAGCCTTTTATATGCACAAATGAACGTTTACAAATGATATCCAACTGCACATATGGCTTTGTATCCTGTCTTTTTTCAGATACAGTAAGCTGTATTTTCTCATGCCAACACACCATTATTATGGCTGCATAGCATCCCATAATACAATGTACCTTAATTTGTTTAAGCATTAAATAAGCATTAACTCTAGTATTCAGCATTCAGGCTGCTTCTAAATTTTTGCTGTTATAAACAATTTGCCCTGAACCTCCTAGTCCACACATGCCTGAATACATGTCCAGTTATGCTCTCAGGGTAAATTCTCAGAAATGGAGATCAAAGAGAATGTACATCTTTTACCTCATAAGCTCTTTCTAAGTTTGTGTATTTCTCTGGTGGTGGAGGGGGGTTACAAACAGAACTCTTGTGTCACAGAGGGTCTGACCCCTGTCATGTGTGTCTGTGAGTGTTGCCTGGGGGCTAGGGAGTAAGACAGCCTCTATCCTCAAGGTTGGGTGGGTCCCTGGCAGCCCAAAGATGTGATGGGTGGGGGTGATACAGGACAGAGGTAGTGTGGCTGAGGATAGAGCCTCCAGTGTCTGCCTTGGACTCCAGGGTCTCAGGCTGCTTCCTGCTCTTTGGCCTGAAAGACTCCTGCTGTATATAGCCACTA
The DNA here is from genome assembly GCA_963573935.1 of Arctocebus calabarensis. NCBI lineage: Eukaryota > Metazoa > Chordata > Mammalia > Primates > Lorisidae > Arctocebus > Arctocebus calabarensis. The sequence continues at coordinate 17,420 of CAUYON010201750.1, forward strand.
GCTCACACTCTGCCCTGCCCTACATTCCTGACCCGTGTCCCCTCCCTGGCTTGGTCCAGTGGGGTGGTGGCTTGGTTTGGGGGTAGGGAGACTTTGCTGAATTTTAGGGTGGGGCCACACTGGCTTTCTGCTTTCAACTTAGGGGGTGGTTCTGGTTTTCTTTGCACACAAGTCTGATGTTCCTGCATGTCCACCTCTAGCCTTGCTCTCTAGATTTCACCCCAGGTGGAACTGGGGGACCCCCTCCTTAAGAGTGAGGATTCTGTGAGAGGAGTGAAGGAAACCTGATGGGAAGGGGAGGACAGCAGAGTCTAGATCTCCATAGAGTTCATCATAGCCCCTGAATGTGAGCTCTGAGTCTGCTGGGTATGTCACACGATGGGTGCAGTGCAAGTGGTACCCAGTGTTTGTACCTGCAGTCACAAGTCCCTGAAGTCAGCACCCCTGGCTTAGAAAGCCTGGGATTCTCTGAGAGAAATTTGCAGGGTGTTTCAGGTCAGGGAGATGGTGGAGGCAGAAATGAGGCTGGGCATTCATGACACAGTGAACCAGAGTGTGGGCTGGGGTTGGAACTGGGTGGGGCTGCATTACAGAGGGATTTCCACTTGGGGAGACAAGCAGGAGGGACTCATTGCTGGGGCTTCTGTGAGGCAGAAAATGATCACAGTGGTGTGTTTTTTGGCTGGCAGTTGGGCGGAGTCCCAAGGGGCAGCAAACACAAATCTCAGCCCAGGGGCAGCTGCAGGTGCTTGAGGCTGACACCTGGGCAGATTTGATTAACAAATCCCTCCCCCCATTTCTCACTCATGCAGCCAGTCATTCCTCCCTCCAGCCTGCAGGAGAGCCATCTCCAGTATCTGAGTTTAGAAACTGATGGCAAGGGCGATATAGGTCACTGGAAGGAGAATTAAGTCTGTCTCAGAGATGATGATGATGGCAATGGGTGGACTTTATAGATCATTTATAGTGGGAGACTCTGGCCTTCCATCTGAGCTATATCACTTTGACACCTTCCATCAGCCTGATGCATAAATGTAATTCAGGAAAAGTAGAAGCATTTAGAACATCATTTGGTTATAGTTCTACATCTATTTTTTGCTGAAGTATTTTATGGTAAATTATATACATTGCATCTTCTCACCTTTAAATACTTCCTTATATGTCCCTAAGTAATAAGGATATGTTCCTGTGTAACTGCAGTGCTGTGATCACATCAATTAATAATTCCTTAATAGCATCTAATGCCAATGCATAGTCAGATATGCCCATTGTCCTCAGTCTGTTTTTGACCATTTGTTTCTTTAATTTATTAATTAATTAATTTTTTTTAGAGACAGAGTCTCACTTTATCGCCCTCGTTAGAGTGCTATGGTGTTACAACTCACAGCAACCTCCAAATCCTGGGCTTATTATCACCTGAGGCAATTGTCTTGCCTCAGCCTCCTGAGTAGCTGGGACTATAGATAGCACCTGCCAGAATGCCTGGCTATTTTTTTGTTGCAGTTTGGCCGGAGCTGGGTTCGAACCCGCCACCCTTGTTATATGGGGCCAGTGCCCTAACCACTGAGCACAGATGCCACCCTCTTTATTGTATTTATTTATTTATTTTTGAGATAGAGTCTCAAGCTGTGGCCCTGGGTAGAGTGCTGTGGGGTCATAGCTCATAGCAACCTCAAACTCTTGGGCTTAAGCAATTCTCTTGCCTCAGCCTCCCAAGTAGCACCCGCCACGATGTCCAGCTGTTTTTTTTTGTTGTTGTTGCAAGTGTCATTGTTTAGCAGGCCCGGGCCGGGTTTGAACCCACTAGCCTCTGTGTATGTGGCTGGAACCCTACCCACGAGCTATGGGTGTCCCCCCATTTGTTTATTTAAATCAGTATGTTGTGAGGTCTACACTTTATATTTGGTTCTTATGCTTCTTTAGATTCCTTTAATCTAGCTGAGCTTGGTGGCTCATGGTTGTATTCCTAGTACTCAGAGGCTGAGGTGGATGGATTGTGTGAGCTCAAGAGTTTGAGACTGACCTGAGCAAGAGCGAGACATGTCTCTACTGAAAATAGAAAAAACTAACTGGGCCTAGTGGTGCATGCCTATAGTCCGCATCTACTCAGGAGGCTGAGGCAAGAGGATTGCGCAAGCCTAAAAGTTTGAGGTTGCTATCTGAGCTATGATAATACTTTGGCATTCTACCCAGGGTGGCACTCTACTGCCCCTACCCAGGGCAATAGAGTGACACCCTGTCTCCAAAGTAAAAAAGCTTCTTTAATCTCAAACAGTGCCCTGCCCCCCCCTTCTTTCTTTCCCATCATGACACTGATTCCTGTGCTGCATCACTCTCTAGATTGATTTGTCAGGGCTGCTTTTGTTTAGAGCTGAGCTGGCCTTGCCTGAGGGTCTGCCCTGCTGACTGTCTAGTGGGACAGCCTGAGAGTCCAATTCAGATTATGGGGAGCTGGAGAGGCCTGAGAAGGCTGGGTTACCTCAGTTGCATCTCTTTTTAGCTTTCCCTCTAAAAGGAAAAAGAGTCTCCTGTTCCCTGTCTTTCTTCTCTTTGGAGAGAGCCCCCAGGACTTGCCAGAGCCCACCCAATCCTGATACCTGGAAACCCAGGGCTGGGGCAGAGGCAGGTTCTCCAAAGTCTGGCACACTAACCAGGACCTTTATTTCTCTTGGGCCAACTTTAGTTGTTGTTGCTATCTCCACCTCTCCTGGAGAGACTTTTGGGGTTCTCAGAGTCTGCAGCTTACTGTTCTTTCTAGACTTTAAGCTCTTTGAAGGCTTTAGCTGTGCTCATTTTAAAATTCCATATAGTCCATGGGCGGCGCCTGTGGCTCAAGGAGTAGGGCGCTGGTCCCATATACTGGGGGTGGCGGGTTCAAGCCCAGCCCCGGTCAAGACTGCAAAAAAAAGAGAAAAATTCCATATATTCCTTATATTGCCTGGCCCCTCAGGTGGCACTGGGTGGAACCTTGGTAAAGATATGTAGAGGTAAATGAAATGGATGCTTTTATAAGGAAGTGGACATTAATTTGTTTTTTCCAGTGAGCCAGGGACCCCATTCAGTGAATCTGGGTTCCTCTCCCAACACTCTCACCTAGTGAATCTGGCTTTGCATTTCTGGAGAAAGGGGTCCACTAGCATCCTCATCCACCCTCAGCCCATCCAGTGGTGTATTGGGAGTGGCCTCCTAGAGACTGGCCTGGATCTGTTAAGTGGTGTCCAGTGCCAAGGGCTGGAAGTCAGTAGACCTGGGGTCTGGAACTGGCTATTCCATTAACTTTTGTAACCTGAATTGGTTAGTTTGCCCTCTACATCCCAGTTTCCACAGCTGGATGAGGGACTGGATTGTCCAGGGTCCTCAGGGGATTTCCCCAATCTGTGATGCCCTCTCCATGGCTGCTCTGAGGGTAGCCAAGCTAGTAGGTGTGGGTTTTGATTCAGGCACCTGGATAATCACCTACCCCATTTCTGTCTAGCTCCCTTCTTCCTCTTCCTTATCTAATCTTTCCAGATATCCCCGACCCGCCCTGCTGCCTTTCTCATGGCTTCCACCTGGATCTCAAAGTCCACCTTGGGCTGAATGGGGCCACCCAGGTCCTGGGGGATAACTGTCTCCTTTTCCACCCTCAGACCAAAGTCTTGGGGTGTCAACCCCATGGACATTTCACAGACAGAACCCTCTTCTGTACCCGTCTAAAGCAAACTCCCAATCAGCTCCTCTCTGAAGTGTCCAGGACCCTTCTCCCTTGCCCCATCCTCCCTGCCCCTCTGCTGTTCATACTGGTCTTGTGCCTCCCAGTGGATGGAAGGCTCACAGCACGACAGCCATCTGATGATCCCTTGCCTCTGCTGGGCTGGCCCTGGATTGAGGGGAGGGGATATGTGTGATGCACAGGTACATGTCTGGTTCTGTCCTCAGGGAACTCAGGGTGGTAGGCATGAGCTTCTGGAAGGTGAGGACTACCTGCAGCACACAGTAGGCTCACGGTAAGGTCTTGTTGAATAGATGAGGAGACGTAGGTTGTGTATGTGACCTCATCTGACCACTGTGTGACTCAAAGGGTTCCTTCTCACCTTGTAGGCCTCATGCTAGACTGTGGTAAGAGTGGAAAAAGCTGTTGGATATAAAAACAATTTATAAGCCATAAAGAGTTTGCACATTGGAGGAAGGTTTTTCTATTTTTTTTTAAATAAGGAATACATTTATTTATTTATTTATTTATTTATTTGCAGTTTTTGGCTGGGGCCAGCACCCTACTTCTTTGAGCCACAGGCACACCCCAAGAGGGAGGTTTTTCTAATGTGGTCTTGGCTGGGTGCTATTAGCCTTTGGATGGGGGCGATGCTCGTGGTGGGAATGGGCAGGGAACTCTGTAGGAGCCTGAGCGCAGCATGAAGGATGGCCGGAGTTGGTGGGTTTTCATCGTGTAGGGGTGGGACGGTGAGGTCAGTGGCCTGGCTGCTGGGACGGGAGTAGGCCCTTTCTGGGACCGTGGCCTTAGGAAGCACGTGGGAGTCGGAGTGTGCCAAGCAAGGCCATCACTTTCCCCTGAGAGCTTGGTTCTGGTTACAGCACCAGGTGCTCACCAGAGCCTGGAACCTGTGGCTGCGCTAGTTTAATAAAACACAGATGCCCCCCACGAGGAGGAGTTAGGAGGAGCTCAGACCTGGGACGCTGATGGCACCAGGTGGGGAGGGTCCCCCAAGCCCGGGAGAGGAGGAAAGCGCGGGCGGGGGCGCAGGCGGCACGTCTCCCGCCCCACCCCGGGCGCGCCCAGCCGAGACTGGGCGTCCTGGCAGCGGCTGGCAATTGAGGCAGGCCGGGGCTGGCCTTGCTTTTCCTTGGGCTGCGGCGGCGGCGCGGGGCGGCGGCGCGGCCGGGGCGACTGCTGCACGTGGGGCGGCGAGTTTCGCTTAGCCGCGGGGGCGGGCGGCGGGAGCTTGCTGTCTGAGCCTCCGGACTCTGGGGGAGGGCCAGGGCGAGCGGATAGGTCGCCGGTGTCCTTCAGACCCAGTCCGCTGGGGCTCAGAACCGATCCGACTACACGGCGGCGGCTGGGAGCTCGGCCTCGCCCTCTGAGGCTCTTCCATCAAAACTTACCGATCTGGCGTCCCGCCCAGAGTCTCCTCCCGGCCCATTTGCTTATCTGTAAATGCTTACCTGACTCCCCCTCCCGCCAGATTGCATCTTCTTGGGATTCCTCAGTCCTAATGAGTATGTACAAAGGAATGGAGGAAGGTTTTTTGGAGGCACTCGGGAGCACGTTGGGACTCTCTGCAAACCATCCTGTCCAAGGCCGCCGCCTTTGCCTGCGCATAAAAATGGGGGCCATAAAAAGAGGAAGGGTAATGCGTCATGCCTTGGAGTGGGGTACAGAATGGAGCCCAGCCTTCCCAGCGATGCCTGTTCTGCTGGTCTCAGGCCCAGGAGGACTCTCCGAAGGTCCCATCTCCTGCCTGTCACTGCTGGCTGACCTTGGTGCTCCTGGAGCCCGGACTTGCTGTTCTAACCCTCCGATTTGGCTCACTTTTCTGCTAGGGCCCCTCAGGCGACTGTTCCTGGCCCCTCCCAGCTGCAGATGTGGGAAGCTTCCCTTCCTATTCTTGTTTGAAATTCTCCTGGAGGCCATGCTCCCCTCTTGACCTGCCCCTCCCCTTCTCTGAATGGCTTCAGTTTGCACTCCTGCTTTGTAGGCCACTGGACCTGGGGGGGGCAAGCTTGGGTGGGGACAGATGGACATCCACATAATGACTAGGCTGGTGTGTGCCAGAGTGACTAGGAAAAGCACTCCGGCAATTGAACTCGCATGTCTTACCTGCCTGTGTGACCCAGACAAGGAAGTTCCAGGGGAGATGTGGTGTGGGGTCTGAGATGAGGATGTTTTTTTCTTTCCCTCAGACCGAATCTCTGAGGAAGGGGACTCTGTGGCTTCTTCCTCTTTCCTCTGACACAGGTCTTGTGTGCTGGCCAAGATGGGGGCTGTGGCAGCTACCTCCATCCTCTCTTCAGCTGCATAACTTCCCTGCTACCCTGTGGCTCCAGCACCCCTGGCAGTGCCAAGTCTCAGGCGTGGCTAGTGGCTCCCCCATCAAAATTCATTCATCTTGTGTCCCCTCCCCTCAGGGCTTAGCTAAGAGACAGCCAGTTCATCTGATTCACTAATGTCTTGCAGGGAATTCTATGAATTATTCAAGACTGAGCAGCTCCTGCTGCTTCTTTCACACCTTCTCTGATTGGCTAAGCCTTGACCGCTCCCTTCTCTGAATTCATATACCACCCACAGCCCACAGCTGGTACCACCAGTTGGCTCTGATGCATATTCTTTATATTATGTTTCTGAGTATGTGCCTTATCTTCCCAATGAGATTTGAAACTTCTTGGGTCAGGGACCTTATCTTTTGCTGTTCATGTACTTTACTCCACACTAGTAAAATAAATTAATTCACTCAATATGCATTTCCTGGCTTGGCGCCTGTGGCTCAAGCAGCCAAGGCGCCAGCCACATACACCTCAGTGGTGGGTTCAAATCAAGCCCAGGCCCACCAAACAATGATGACTGCAACCAAAAAATCGCTGGGCGTTGTGACGGGCGCCTGTAGTTCCAGCTACTTGGGAGGCAGAGGCAGGAGACTCACCTGAGCCCAGGAATAGGAGGTTGCTGTGAGCTGTGATGCTATGGCACTCTACCCAGGGTGACAGCTTGAGGCTCTGTCTCAAAAAGTATGTATTTCCTATGAGGCAACTCTTCACTAGGCAGTGGTCTGGTGCTGTGATACAGTAGGGAGCAAAACAGATATATCTGTCTTGGTGGAACTTACATCCCATGGTGTGGGGAGGAGGGATAGTAAACAAAATGAGTAAAATATGTAGCTGGCCAGGTGGTATAAGTGCTGTGGAGAACAGTTTGTGAGGGGCATAAGGTCTGTGGGACAATTTTAAAAATAATGGGAAGATCTCCATGGGAATAGGTCACTTGAGTAGAGATCTGAAGGAGATGAGGATGTCTGGAGGTAGAGGGCCCCAGTCACCTGGGGTGCAGGAGCAGAGTGGGCAAGGCCTTTCAGGCCATGTGAGTTCTTTGGTTTTACTCTGAGATGGGTGGTTATGGAGGGTTCTAAGCAGAGGGCTGACCTGATTTGATTTACTTTTTAAAGGGCTCCCTCTGGGGGTGGTGCCGTGCCTCAAGGAGTAGGATGCCGCCCCCATATACTGGTGGTGGTAGATTCAAACCTGGCCCTGGCCAAAAACTGCAAAAAAAAAAAATGGGATCCCTCTGGCTGGGGCCAGTGGCTCCCTCATGCCCGTAATCCTAGCACTCTGGGAGGCCGAGGCAGGTGGATTATTTGAGCTCAGGAGTTCAAGATCAGCCTGAGCTAGAGAGAGAACCCCGTCTGTACTAAAAATGGAAAAACCAGCTGGGTGTTGTGGTGTGCACCTGTAGTCCCAGCTACTTGGGAGGCTGAGGCAAGAGGATCACTTGAACCCAAGAATTTGAGTTTGCTGTGAGCTATGATGACTACAGGGCACTCTACCTAGGGTGACAGATCAAGACTCTGTCTCAAAAAAATAAAATAAAAACATAAAGGGATCCCTCTGTGGGGAACAGGCTGTAGGGGTGAGGGGGACCCTGAGAGACCAATGAAGAGGCATTTACTGAAGTCTGGGTGAGAACCAGTAGGGGCCAGGGTATGGAGGAAGTGAGATGACATGAACTCAGGTGACAGAGAAGATGTCAGATTTGCATCTGTCTAGAAGAGCCTAATATCAGTATCTCCTAATAGGTTAGGGTTTGGCATGAGATATCAAGCATGAGCTCAAGGGAGGAGCTGAGGATCAGTTTTTGGGTTTTGGCCCATGCCACTGGAAGGTTGGAGTTGCCATCACTGAGAGGAGGAGGGCTCCAATAGGGACACATTCCAGTGGAGCCCAGGAGCCCAGTTCACACCTGCTGAGTTTGAGATGCCTGTAGACATCCAAGCAGACAATAGGCAGTTAGGTCTCTGAGCCTGGAGTTTGGGTGAGGATGAGTAGGGAAAGTGAACATGGGAGTTCTCAGTGGATGTGTTAGTGCTGTTTTGAGCCCTTGGGTGTGGTTATGATGACCAAGGTCAGGAGTGTAGATGGAGAAGGAGAGAGGGCCAGCACAGAGCAATGCTGGTGAAATAGAGATTGAGGCCCTTTCTCCTCCTGTTGTCACAACCTGTTGCCCACCTCCCACTGGGATGCTGGCTTCCTTGCCTGGCTCTGCAGAATGTTAAGCTCTCCATACTCTGGTTTCCCTGTCTGCAAAATGGAAATAATAACAAAGTAGAAGTAGAAAATTAAATGACAACACACGAAAACTTGAGGCTGTTCTTCAGTTCTCTGTGGACACCAACTGGATGTCCTACAATCTGACTCATATCTGACACTCTACCTGGAGTTAGTCAGAGGCCACAGGTTGAGGGCTCAGTCCCACAAGGCTGCCACCACTCCAGACACTAGTTGCAAGTCTGGGCCTCCTGGTGCTTCTGAGAGAGTAGCTGTAAATCAGGGGGTTCCTACATCCCTCCCTTCATGTTGATAATTTGCTAGAATAGCTCACAGAACTGAAAAAACATTTACTTATTAAATTACTGGTTTATTATAAAAGGCTACAACTCAGGTACAGCCAGATGGAAGACATGCATAGGACAAGCTACGTGGGAAGAGGCGCAGAGCATCAGATCCTCTCTGGGTGTGCCCCCATCCGAGCATCTCTGTGTATTCACCAACCCAGAATTTCTCTGAACCCAGTCCTTTTGGGTTTTATGGAGACTTCATTTAGTAGGCATGATTGATTAAATCATTGGTGATCAACTTAACCCTCAGTGGTTCTCCCCTCCCAGGAGGAGACCATGATTGTGGTTGGAGCTAAAAAGTTTAACCTCCTCATCACATGGTTAGTTCTCCTGGCAACCACCCTCCCCATTCTTAGGGGCTTTCCAAATGTGACCTCATTAGCATAAATTTAGGTGTGGCTGAACTGGCCTTGGTATGAACAAATTTATGCCATTTACTTTATTTTTTATTCTTTTTGTTTTTGAGACAGAGTCTTAGCTGTTGCCCTGGGTAGAGTGCTGTGGCCTCATAGCTTACACCAACCTCCAATTCGGGCTCAAGCGATTCTCTTGCCTCAGTTTCTCTATTTTTAGTAGAGACAGGTTCTTGCTTTTGCTCAGGCTGGTCTAGAACTGGTGAGCTCAAGAAATCCACCTGTCTCGGTCTCCCAGAGTGCTAGGATTATAGGCATGAGCCACCGCACCCAGTCACATTTATGCCATTTAAGTTTTTTTTTTTGGCACCGAGCCAATGCCATTTAATCTTTATTCTTCCTGAGCTATTTCAGCAACTGGAAACAAAAGTCTAAGTATTATAAGAAAAGATACTCTTATCACTCTTATTCTTATCACTTAGGAAGTTACGAGGGCTTTAGGAACTCTGGCAGGAGCGAGGATGAAGACCAAATACAAAGGGTGCCCAAAAAATGCATACATACGGCTCGGCGCCTGTGGCTCAACAGGCTAAGGCGCCAGCCACATACACCTAAGCTGGCAGGTTCGAATCCAGCCCAGGCCTGCCAAACAACAATGCTGGCTGCAACCAAAAAATGGCTGGGCGTTGTGGCAAACGCCTGTAGTCCCAGCTACTTGGGAGGCAGAAGCAAGAGACTCGCTTGAGCCCAGGAATTGGAGGTTGCTGTGAGCTGTGGATGCCATGGCACTCTATCCAGGGTGACAGCTTGAGGCTCTGTCTC
>CAUYON010201757.1:0-13912 GCA_963573935.1 Arctocebus calabarensis
TCCCGAGTAGCTGGGACTACAGGCGCCCGCCACAGCGCCCGGCTATTTTTTTGTTTTGCAGTTCAGCCGAGGCCGGGCTTGAACCCGCCACCTTTGGTATATGGGGCCAGCGCCCTACTCGTTGAGCCACAGGAGCCACCCGGCAAGAGGATTACTTAAGCCCAAGAGTTTGAGGTTGCTGTGAGCTCTGATGCCAATGGTACTCTATCTAGGTGACACAGTGAGAATGTCTCAAAAAAGAAAAATTGTGGTTATTGGCTTGGTACAGTGGCTCATGCCTGTAATCCCAGTACTCTGATTAGGCTGAAGCAGGTGGATTGCCTGAGCTCAGGAGTTTGAGACCAACCTGAGCCAGAGCAAGATCCCCTCTCTAAAAATAACCAGGCACTGGGCGATGCCTGTGGCTCAGTGAGTAGGGCACCGGCCCCATATACCAAGGGTGGTAGGTTCAAACCTGGCCTTGGCCAAACTACAACAAAAAATAGCCAGGCATTTTGGCGGGTGCCTGTAGCTCCAGCTGCTAGAGAGGCTGAGGCAAGAGAATCGCCTAAGCCCAAGAGCTAGAAGTTTGTGTGAGCTGTGATGCCACAGCACTCTACTGAGGACAATAGAGTGAGACTCTGTCTCTAAAAAAAAAAAATAAACAAATAACCAGGTTTTGTGGCAGGTGCCTATAGTCCTAGCTACTCCAGAGGCTGAGCCAAGGGGATCACTTGAGCCCAGGAGTTTGAGGTTGCTATGAGCTGTGACTCCACAGCACTCTACTGAGGGTAACATAACAAGACTCCGTCCACCTCCCCCCAAAAATGTTTGTATATGATGTAAGGGTTCAAATTTATTTTTTTGCATATGGATATTCAGTTGTTCCAGAACAATTTGTTAAAGAAGCTATCTCTCTCCCAATAGACTTGACACCCTCATCTAAAATCAACTGATCATAGATGTATTGGTTGATTTCTTAACTTCTAATTCAATTCTATTGATCTACAAGTCTATCCTTTTGCCAGTATCACACTGTTTTGATGTCTACAGTTTTATACTAAGTTTTGAATTAGGAAGTAAGAGTTCTTCTCCAACTTTATTCTCCTTTTATAAGATTGTTTTGGCTATTCAGGATCCCTTGCAATACCACGTGAATTTCAGGATCAGCTTTTCCATTTCTGTAAAAAAGGGAATTGAAGGCTTGGCGCCAGCCACATTCACCAAAGCTAGTGAGTTCAAACTACAGGCCCACGCCAAAATGCCCAGCTATTTTTTGTTGCAGGCCAGCAAAACAATGACAACTGCAACAAAAAAACAGCCAGGTGTTATGGTGGGCACCTATAGTTCCAGCTATTTGGGAGGCTGAGGGAAAAAAATTACTTAAGCACAAGAGTTTGAGGTTGCTGTGGCAATGCCATGGCACTCATAGGGTGACATAGTGAGACTCTGTCTCAAAAAAAAAAAAAAAAAAAAAAGGCATTGAGATTTTGGTAGGGACTTCATTAAACTATAGATAGCTGAAAGTAGAATTGCCATTTTAATAATATTAAGTCTTTTTTTTTGAGACAGAGCCTTAAGCTGTCACCCTGGAGAGAGTGCGTGGCATCACAGCTCACAGCAACCTCCAATTCCTGGGCTCAAGCAAGTCTCTTGCCTCTGCCTCCCAAGTAGCTGGGACTACAGGCGCCCGCCACAACACCCGGCCATTTTTTTTTTTTTGGTTGCAGCCATCATTGTTGTTTAGCGGCCCGGGCTGGATTCGAACCCACCAGCTCAGGTGTACATGGCTGGCGCTTTAGCCTGCTGAGCCACAGGTGCCAAGCCTAATATTAAGTCTTTTGATCACTGAACAGAAGTTAATCTTTCTATTTATTTAGGTCTTCATTAATTTTTAATTTCTTTCACAATTTTTTTTTTTTTTTTTTTGAGACAGAGGCTTAACCTGTCACCCTGGTTAGAGTGCTGAGGCATCATAGCTCATAGCAACCTCCCAACTGTTGGGCTCAAGCGATCCCCCTACTTCAGTCTCCCAAGTAGCTGTGACTACAGGTGCTTGTGAATACACCTGGCTAATGGAATCCAGGTTTTAGCTAAAATAGCTCAATTTAAGGTAACTTAATAGAAACAGCACATTTAAAAATCTGTAGTGAATAATGTTTACTCACTCAGTGAGATCTGGTATATGAGAAGAAACGTACCTTCCATTTGGTAAATAGATCAGCAAGGAAACCATTCACAGCTTTCTCAAAATACAGATCCCCTGCAAAGAAACAATGAGAACAGGCTGAAGACTACCTTTATTTCTTGCTTGTGTTTTCTTCTTCCTGTAAAGTAACAGGAATGGGACCAAAGAAAAGGTGGGTTCTGTCATATTTTAAAACAAGATCATAAAACCCAGGTAACAAATGGCTTAGTCCTACAGTTTCTATCACACATGTTTTTCTCTTTGGAGCTAGAAGTATTGAAAAGCCAAATTTAATATCTGCCTCACTCAGTAAGGGGCCATGGCTTCAAGAGAAAATGCAAGTTTAAAAAAACCTTTGATAAGCAAGAAATGCAGTGTATCTTCAGAAGGAGAGAACAATCTAACTTCCAAATATGGTAATTCTCATAGTAATGCTTAGAGTTTGTTAGAAGACAATTCAGTGGGCCCTGGACATTCATGAATTATCATTGGCAGTTCCTGATGTTCATGAGGAATCTTGCTGATCCATAACAAGAGTTAATTTGTAATTTTGCTAAACACAATTTGGATTATATGCACTATGAGGCTGGAATGTTGGACACAACATTTGCACTTCAGAGCAGCTTTCTTTTATTTCTTTTTGAGACAGAGCCTCATGCTGTCACCCTGGATAGAGTGTCATGGCATCACAGCTCACAGCAACCTCCAATTCCTGGGCTCAAGTGATTCTCCTGCCTCCGCCTCCCAAATAGCTGGGAATACAGGTGCCCGCGACAACGACTGGCCATTTTTTGGTTGTAGCCGTCATTGTTGATTGGTGGGCCCGGGCTGGATTTGAACCCGCCAGCTCAGGTGTACGTGGCTGGCACCTTAGCCCGTTGAGCCACAGGTGCCGAGCCGTAGCAGCTTTCTTATTCTCCACTCATTATGTCATCATTCAAATAAAACGAAATAGACTTAGTTAATTCTGTGAATGACAGGAAAAGAAACGAAAGATATCAAAATGTTAGTTGCTAACCATACTCATTCTATAATTTTTCTTCCTATACCTACAGAATAAATATCTGAGAATTCAGGTTTTTTACTAATACTTTATTGCATTTCATGGACTTTGTGATCTTTTATATACACATATATATAATTTATCTACCTCTATATTAATTCATTTTAGCATCAGAACCTATCTTTAGATAATGTCAAGAGCTCACTGTAAAATGATAACCAATTTGGGGGAAACCAGAAAATTCTCCAAAGTGTCAGTTACAATCAGCACTTAGGAACAGTACCATAAATATCAAAATCCCACATTTCACAGCTCATCTGAATAAATATGTAAACCATAGCTGATGTAGAACGGAACACCACCTGAAATAAACAAAAACATAACTGCATTAAAAAGCAAGGATGCACACTGTTTCAGTTCTATAAGATGAAGAAATTCCGGAGATCTGTTTCGTAACAGAGTAAAGATACTTAACACTACTGAACTATACACTTAAAAATGGTTACGAGAGTAAATTTTAGTTTTTTACCAAAATTTGATTAAAAAGCAATAAGGGTAGAATTCTTTAAACTATGATGTGAGACTTCATGCATGCATTCTTTAACTGAGCTGGGCACGGTGATTCACCCCTGTAATCCCAGCAACTATGGAGGCTGAGGTAGGAGGATCACTTGAGCCCAGGAGTTCAAGGTTACAGTGAGCTATTATCATATCACTGGGCAACAGAGCAAGATTCTATCTCTAAAATAAAAAATAAAATACATTTTAAAATAAAACTAAAAAATAGTTACTGAGCTCTTACTCTTGAGCCCTATAGCATAGGCAGTGAGGAGAAGATCTGACCTCTAGGAGCTTACAGTACAGGATAAAAATATGCAAAATGTTGCAACAGATACAAACATTCCATAAAGACTCAGATTAAAAAAAAATGCAGACTTCTCACTATTGCACTTGACTAGTCTTAAAAAAATAAAAAATAAATGCAAGGCGGCACCTGTGGCTCAAAGGAGTAGGGTGCCGGCCCTATATGCCGAAGGTGGTGGGTTCAAACCCAGCCCTGGCCAAAAACTGAAAATAAATAAATAAATGCAGAAAAGGCAACAAATCTACCTGAGAGGGTCCTGGAAATCTCATTATGGTGACAAAACTCAGGCTGAGATATACCAGATGATGAATTGCCAGTTTAATGAATTAATAATTCACCCCATACTTTCCCTACATTGATTCAAGGATAAGCATAAGTCATCTTCCAGCCCTGTGTGCTATACCACACTTTATCCAATACCGTCTGTCTTCCACAGAACTTTGAAACTGTTTAGTGCGAAAACAAAACATAAATCTCTGACGATCTTTGTTCAGTAGAGATCGGCTTCTTTTTTTTTTTTTTGAGACAGAGCCTCAAGCTGTCACCCGATAGAGTGCCCTAGCATCACAGCTCACAGCAAGCCCCAATTCCTGGGTTCAAGCGAGTCTCTTGCCTCTGCCTCCCAAGTAGCTGTGACCACAGGAGCCCACCACAACACCCGGCCATTTTTTGATTGCAGCCGTCATTGTTGTTTGACAGGCCCGGGCTGGATTCGAACCCGCCAGCTCAGGGGGGCTTAGCCTGTTGAGCCACAGGCGCCGAGCCAGAGATCTGCTTCTTAAAGACAGAAGCTCCTGGGCGGTGCCTGTGGCTTGGTGATTAAGGTACAAGCCTCATATACCGAGGGTGGTAGGTTCAAACCCAGCCCTGGCCAAACTGCAACAAAAAAATAGCTGGGTGTTGTAGCAGGCACCAGTAGTCCCAGCTACTCGGGAGTCTGAGGCAAGAGAATCACCTAAGCCCAAGAGCTGGAGGTTGCTGTGAGTGGTAACGCCAGGACACTCTACTGAGGATGACAAAGTGAGACTGTCTCTAAAAAAAAATAAAAAAAAAAAAAGAAGCTCCTTAAAAACCATTCAAGCTCTGGGGCTTTCAATAGTTCCTGAGGTGTAACAGGTATTTGATAAATACGCTCTCCTTTTTCTTCTCTTTTTGAGGGACAGGGTTGCCCTCTCTTGCCCTGGTGCCCTCACACCAGGCTAGAGCGCAATGGTGTGAACATAAGTGACAGCAAACTCACAGGCTCATCCTTCTGCCTCAGCCTCCCCAGATGCCTGCCACTATGCCAGGCTAATTTTTGTATTTTATGTAGAGACAGGGTTTCATTATGTTGTGTAGGATGGTCTCGAATTCCTGAGTTCAAGAGATCTTTTGCCTCTGTCTCCCAAAATGTTAGGATTATAAGCATAAGCCCACCAGGCTTCCCTGCATTCTCCCTTTCTAACATACAAAGACACAAAGTTTGGGAGGAGATATACCTTTTGAATTGTTAATTGTCATCATCTCTGGGTATTGATATTATAAGTGATTTTACTTCTTTTTGTTTACTTTTTCTAATTATGAAATTAGAAAAATGAACAAAAAATACATATTTTCTAAATTTTTTAATAATAAACATGCAAAGTTCTTATAATTAAAGTGTTTGGGGTTTTTTGCAGTTTCTGGCCAGGGCTGGGTTTGAGACGAGATCGGGCGCATTCAGGGTGGTATGGCTGTAGACCAGGGCTGGGTTTGAAACTGCCACCTCCGGCATATGGGGCCGGCGCTCTACTGCTTTGAGCCACAGGCGCTGCCTTAAAGTGGTTTTATATTTTTGTTTTTGAGACAGAGTCTCTCTCTTTGTTAGACTCAGTAGAGTGCTGTTGCTTCACAGCTCACAGCAACCTCAAACTTGGGCTCAAATGATGCTCTTGCTTCAGCCTCCCAAGTAGCTGAGACTACAGGTGCTCGCCAAAACACCCGGCTATTTTCTTTTTTTAGAGACTGGGTCTTGCTCAGGCTAGTCTTAAACTGCTGAGCTCAAGCAATCCACCCACCTTGGCCTCCCAGAGTGCTAGGATTACAGGCGTGAGTCACCATACCCAGTCTTAAAGTTTATTATTATTTATTTTATTTTATTTTATTTTTTTTGAGATAGAGCCTCAAGCTGTCACCCTGGACAGAGTGCCGTGCATCACAGCTCACAGCAACCTCCAATTCCTGGGCTCAAGTGAGTCTCCTGCCTCCGCCTCCCAAGTAGCTGGGACTACAGGCGCCCGCCACAACACCCGGCCATTTTTTTTTTGGTTGCAGCCGTCATTGTTGTTTGGCGGGCCGGTCTGGATTTGAACCCGCCAGCTTAGGTGTACGCGGCTGGCACCCTAGCCCATTCAGCCACAGGTGCTGAGCCCTCAAAGTTTATTTTTTAAAAAAGATGTCATTTTTTTGCCATGACAAGGAGGCCTGTTCATTCTTTCTGGTGAATGTATCTTTCTCTGTAAATCTACCCTGCTCTTGCTCTGTGAGCCTTTCTCTTCCTCAATAAACTTTGTTTCACACTTGAAAAACAAAACAAAGACACTACTGTAGGCAAAATTATTCTAGAAATAGGCTGCTTTTGTGTGAGGGGATAAGGAGTGCAAAGGGTTACAAGGGAACTTTTTAGGGGGATAAAAAAATGCTCTACCTTTGATAGAAGCGAGAATAGTGTATACATTTCTCAAAACATCAACTATGTATATAAGGGGGGGGTGTTTTTGTTTTTTTTTGAGACAGAGGCTTACTTTGTCACCCTCGGTAGAGTGCTGTGTCATCATAGCTCACAGCAACCTCCAACTCTTGGGCTCAAGCAATCCTCTTGCCTCAGTCTCCCAAGCAGCTGGGACCACAGGTGCCTGCTATTTTTAGAGATGAGGTCTCGCTCTGGCTCAGGCTGGTCTCCAGCCTGTAAGCTCAGGCAATCCACCCAACTTGGCCTCCTAGAGAGCTAGGATTACCGGTGTGAGCCACCACACCTGGGTATAAGATGGTTTTATTATGTGTATGGATATATTTTATTATATGAAAACGATATCCTGTCGGGGTGTCCAAACCATGGACCACATGCAGATTATGTGATGACTTTTTTGCTTATCTGTGGTCGCCAATATTACAAAAATTATGCACTGACCTTTTATTTTGCTCCTAAGCTTTCATTAATGTTTGTGTATTTAATGTATGGCCCAAGACAACTGTTCTTCCAATGTGCAGCAGAGAAGCCAAAAGGGTAGACAGCCCTGTCACAGAGTGCCACCTATAATCCAGCTAATACACTCTATACACATTTTTGGGGGAAGACAGAGTCTTACTCAGTTGCTCTGGGATTCAGTGCCATGGCATCATAGTTCACAGCAACCTCAAACCCTTACGCTCAAGCAGTCCTCTTGTCTCAGCCTCCCAAGTAGCTGGTACAAGAGGTGTCTGCCATAACACCCGGCTAGTTTTTCTATTTGTAGAGATGGGATTGCACTTTGCTCTGGCTGGTCTCAAACTTCTGAGCGCAATCAATTCACCTCAACCTCCTCAGCAGAAGCAACTTCAACCATGAGTCACCATGCATGGCTTCTGTACCCTTAATTACAGAATTTGTTTTTTAATGTTTAAAGAGATGGGATCTCACTATCCTGCCCAGGCTAGTCTCAAATGCCTGGTCCTAAGCAATCCTCCCCTCTCAGCCTTACAAATCACTGGTGTGAGCCACTGTGCCCAGCCTTTAATTATAGACTTAAAATACAGTATGGAGTACCAAAAATCGAGCCAAGGAAGCACACATACATTTTTATTCTACTTAAATAATTCAAAAATAAATGAAACAAATACTAGGGTAAAAAATATATGTATTAACATTACATGTACAGAAAACTGTAACAATAAAATTTAGATATGGTTACCTCTACTGCACTGGTTTTCAACTAAGGGTTGTCTCCCAAGGGTTGTCTCTGGGGCAATCAGGACTTGCAGGGTCGGGTGTAGAGGGTGATTCTGGCATCTCATGAGTAGAAGCCACGAGGAATATGGTAACTATTTCACAGGGCACAAGACAGGCCCCACCACATTACCGACTTCGGGGCCAGATAATTCTCTGTTCTGGAGGCCTGTTCTGTACGTGCAGCATGTTTAGCAGTGACCTAAAAATGCCAGTGGCATAAGCCCCCAGTTGTGATAACCAAAAATGTCTCTAGACATGTCAAAAGACTATTGGTAGGGAGGACAAAACTGTCCCTGGTTGAAACCACTGCTCTCAGGGGAGACAGGAAGATGAGAAAAAGGAAAAGTAGACAGACAGTTTAATTTTTGTTATGTGTCTGTGAGCATAACATCTTTCAGGTTAGATACTAAATCTCTATGTTTAATGTGAAACAAATGCCTGCTTGGCACCTGTAGCTCAGTGGTTAGGGCACCGGTCACACACACCCAGGGTAGCAAGTTCGAATCCAGCCTGGGCCTGCCAAACAACAATGACAACTACAATCAAAAAATAGCCAGGCATTGTGGCAGGTGCTTGCAGTCTCAGCTACTTGGGAGGCTGAGGCAATAGAATAACTTAAGCCCAAGAGTTTGAGGTTGCTGTGAGCTATAATACCATAGCACTCTTCAGAGGGCAACATAGTGAGACTCTGTCTCAAAATATATATGCCTTCAGAAGAAGGCAATAAAGATCAAAACCAAACTGGAGTGATCCAACTGTAAAACATCAGAGTTGCAGGAGACCCTGACAATTATTACCAGTTCCACCTGGGCAAACAGCAGCAATTAAGAGATTATCAGATATTTATCTGTTTCTTTTTTTTATTGTATTTTAGGGCACAGACAAAATGGTATGGGGAGATAAAACTGCAAAGGCATTTTATAAATCTTACCCTGGTATCTTCACTAATATAACCACACATGACTTTTTCATTCTTGACCCACAGCTCACCAGCTTGTGCTCTGAAATGAGACACACACACAAATTATTACAAGTTTTACATTAAATCAAGAAGAAATAGAGGCAACTTCCGGTGGCTCTCTCTACTCTGAGACTTACCGCCAATGAACTGACTAGTTACAGGTTTTCAAAGATAGCTCCATGAAAAAATTATCCAATATAAATTCTCACACTATATTGAGTATTTACAACAGGAGCGCTTAATCTGGGAGCCCACAGACAACATGCAGATCTTAGAAAGGGCTTCAGAGAATCTGTGAACCCTCTGAAATGATATATAAAACTTTCTAGGGACAGAATCTAAAACTGTGGTCAAACCTTGTAAGGGCCCATGTCACAATAAAGTTGAGAAGCATTGATGAACAATTTTGCTACCCTCAGGGGTTTTCTATTGATGCTGTTTTTGTTTTAGAGACAAGGTATCACTGTTGGCTGGGCTAGAGGTGCAGTGTGTCATCATAGCTCACTGTAACCTTGAACTTCTGGGCTCAAGCAATCCTCCTGCCTCAGCCTTTTGAGGAGCTGGGACCACAGGCACATGCCATGACACCTGGCTAATTTTTCTATTTTTGGTAGAGTTGACATCTCACTGTTGCCCAGGCTGGTCTCAAACTCTTAGCCTCAAGCAATCCTCCCACTTCAGCCTGCCAAAGTACTAGGATCACAAGTGTGAGCCACTGCACCAGGCCTGCTAACCCCCGTTTTGATACAATGAATTTTCAACAGGGATATAAATCTATCATAATATCAGGAGTAGAAAACAAGCAGTCAGGAGATAGAAGGTACAGGGTCCCTATTCAATGGAGGCTACTTTGCTGAGACAGAGTCTTATTCTGTGGCCTTACCTTTAGTGCTGTGGTGTCACTGTTACTCACAGCAAACTCTAACTTTTTAGTTCAAGCAATCCTCCTGCCTCAGCTTCCCAAGTAGCTGAGAATATAGGCACCCATCACAACACCTAGCTAATTTTTCTATTTTTAGTAAAGATGGGGGTGAAAATTTAGCTTAGGTGCTGAAAATTTTTAATGCCAACTTGGTGCTACATCAGTTAAGGACTAATGTTTTTCCTCTGCAACTTCTGAGGATGTGAAATGGATAGTACAGTATAAAATGCATTGTTTTCATAGCTGACCAGCCTGGACAGAAATTGGTCTAGGCAGGAACCCAGCTCTGAGTGTCACTTACTGGTTGAATGGCCATGGAAAAATAACTCATGAGTTCAATAATCTTATCTTAAAGAATGAAACAATGATACCTACCACACAGAGCTACCTTGAAAATTAAACCAGATAATGTGGGAAAATAGTTGAGGTTAGCATTAGGATAGAGAACAGGTGCTCAATTGAGAGTACTAGTAACTATTTGTATTAAGGAGAATTATAAGTATAGCCAGTATTAATACAAAATGCTAGCCTGGGCTTGGCACCTGTAGCTAAGCGGGTTAAGGCGCCAGCCATGTACACCAGAGCTGGTGGGTTCGAATCCAGCCCGGGCCTGCCAAACAACAATGATGGCTGCAACCAAAAAACAGCCAGGCATTGTGGTGGGCGCCTGTAGTCCCAGCTACTTGGGAGGCTGAGGCAAGAGACTCACTTGAGCCCAGGACTTGGAGGTTGCTGTGAGCTGTGATGCCACAGCCCTCTATCCAGGGCAACAGCTTGAAGCTCTGTCTCAAAAAAAAAAAAAAAAAGCTAACCTGGAGAGAAAGTGGTAGCTGTTACTTAAGGACCCAGTAATCAGTCATTCCTCACCCAACCTCTCAAGCCCTTATCTTCTTATCTCACTCTCTTTCCCCTAATATAGTCACTGGCCTGACCTAACCAATCAGTCCTCATAAAAAAGAAAAGACTATGCTCGGTGCCTGTGGCTCAACAGGCTAAGACACCAGCCACGTACACCTGAGCTGGCGGGTTCGAATCCAGCCCTGGCGACCCATCAACAATGATGGCTGCAACCAAAAAATGGCCAGGCGTTGTGGTGGATGCCCGTAGTCCCAGCTACTTGGGAGGCGGAGGCAGGAGACTCCCTTAAGCCCAGGAATTGGAGGTTGCTGTGAGCTCTGATGCCACAGCACTGTCTCCAGGGTGACAGCTTGAGGCTCTGTCTCAAAAAAAAAAAAAAAAAGACTAGAAAAAAGCCAGAGAAGGCTGCATACCACAAGTCGCACTCAATTACCTAAGAAATGCTGAACAATCTCTCAATCTCTCTGGACCTCCCTCATATCTGCAAAATGAAGTTGGTTAGACCAGGCCTATCTATGGCTTACCCCTACGGCCTTGGTTCTCCTTTGCCCCCAAATCAGTAAATGTGGTTAAGAAGAATCTTACCCCTATTCATCTCCTAGGGTTGGGAAGGTCAAATGTCATATACTGCAAATGAGAGAACTTGGTAAACCACAAAGCAGTTATTATTATCCCTATGGAAAAAGTTCTTTATTGACTAGCTACTCGGGAGGCTGAGGCAAGAGAATCGCCTAAGCCCAGGAGTTGGAGGTTGCTGTGAGCTGTGTGACCCCACTGCATTCTACCGAGGGCGATAAAATGAGACTCTGTCTGTACAAAAAAAAAAAAAAAAGGTTCTTTATTGAAAAGTATGCATGGGCCAGACACGGTGGTTAAAAAACAAAACAAACAAAAAAAACCTCTCTAGCCCAAGAGTTTAAGGGCACTCTACTAAAGGAGACAAAGTGAGAGTCTTGTCTCAAAAAAAGAAAGAAAAGCATGCATGCATACACAGGCACACACACATACAGAGAAAATGCAATGTTGACCCTGATTCCTAAGCCTTTAATTTTCCCTTACCCAAAAAGGAACCAAGAACAGCCCAAAGGCAGTATCTTTCTCTTTTCTACTGGTTCAAAGGAGAAACAAATGCCACTGACAAATGCAAACACATTATTTATATCCCCCAGGATACAACCCAAGAGCATGCATGGCTTCTCACGGAGTCCAAGAGCAGCAAATGGCATACTGCCAAGCCCTAGACCTCAGTGAAGGAGACCTCAGAATACCAGTCCTTGATTTATGCATGAGCTTAGGCAGCTCACTTCCCTTGTTTTTCTATCAAATGAGTTGTGTGGGGTCAGTGATCATCACTATCCTTTACAACTAAGTTTCATCACTCTGTGAATTAAAAAGTTAAAATAGGGCGGCGCCTGTGGCTCAGCGAGTAGGGTGCCAGCCCCATATACCGAGGGTGGCGGGTTCAAACCTGGCCCCAGCCAAACTGCATCAAAAATAGCCGGGCGTTGTGGCGGGCGCCTGTAGTCCCAGCTACTCGGGAGGCTGAGGCAAGAGAATCGCCTAAGCTGAACAGCTGGAGGTTGCTGTGAGCAGTGTGACGCCACGGCACTCTACCCAGGGCGATAAAGTGAGACTCTGTCTCTACCAAAAAAAAAAAAAAAAAGTTAAAATAAGTTACAATATAATTAAACAGGTGAGAGTCCCAAGTACAGTATTTTAACAAAGCAAAAAGCCAGGTGAGGTGGCTCGCACCTGTAATCCTAACAATCTAGGAGGCTGAGGCAAGTGGATTGCTTGAGTCCAGGAGGTGAAACCAGCCTGAAAAATAGCAAGACTCCATCTCTACTAAAAATAGAAAAAAACTAGTTGGGTGCGTAGTCCTACCTACTTGGGAGGCTGAGGCAGGAGGATCACTGGAGCCTTACAGTTTGAGGTTGTAGTGAGCTGTGATAACAACACTGCACTCTTGGCTCGGCGCCTGTGGCTCAACGGGCTAAGGAGCCAGCCACATACACCTGAGCTGGTGGGTTCGAATCCAGCCCGGGCCCACCAAACAACAATGGTGGCTGCAACCTAAAAATAGCCAGGCATTGTGGCGGGCGCCTGTAGTCCCAGCTACTTGGGAGGCAGAGGCAGGAGACTTGCTTGAGCCCAGGAATTGGAGGTTGCTGTGAGCTGTGATGCCACAGCATTCTACCCAGGGTGACAGATTGAGGCTCAAAAAACAAAACAAACAACAACAACAAAAAAAACACTGCACTC
The DNA here is from genome assembly GCA_963573935.1 of Arctocebus calabarensis. Lineage (NCBI taxonomy): Eukaryota > Metazoa > Chordata > Mammalia > Primates > Lorisidae > Arctocebus > Arctocebus calabarensis. Next base: position 12,985 of record CAUYON010201757.1, read on the forward strand.
TAGCTAGAGTAGCAGAGTGAGACTCTGTCTCAAAAAAATTAATTAACTGGCCAGGCATGGTGGCTCACACCTATAATCCTAGCATGCTGGGAGGCCGAGGTTAGGGGATTGCCTAAGCTCACAAGTTAGACACAAGCCTGAGCCAGAGTGAGACCTGGTCTCTAACAATAGCTGGATGTTGTGGTGGGCGCCTGTAGTCCTAGCTACTCGGGAGGCAAGAGAATCACTTAAGCCCAAGAGTTTGAGGTTGCTGTGAGCTATGATGCCATGGCATTCTACCGAGGGCAACAAAGTGAGACTCCATCTCAAAAAAAAGAAAAAAATTAATTATTAATTAAAAAATTAAAAACATAGACCAGGTACAGTGGCTCAGACCTGTAATCATAGCACTCTGGGAGGCTGAGGCAGGAGGATCACTTGAACCCAGAAGTTTGAGGTTGCTGAGAGCTAGGCTGATGCCACAACACTCTAGCCTGGGCAACAGAGTAAGACTCTGTATCAAAAAAGAAAAAAAAAGAAAAATCAAGAAAGAAAAAAATTTAAAAATAATAAAGCAAAAGTTGGATCGGTAAGAGATATTTCACTTTGAAATAGTGGGGAAATTTTCCTCGATTTTTTTTTTTTTTGCAGTTTTTGGCTGGGGCTGGGTTTGAACCTTCCACCTCTGGTATATGGGGCCAGCGCCTTACTCCTTTGAGCCACAGGCGCTGCCCATCCTCAATTTTTTTTTTTTTTTTTTGAGACAGAGCCTCAAGCTGTCACCCTGGGTAGAGTGCTGTGGCATCAGAGCTCACAGCAACCTCCAATTCCTGGGCTCAAGTGAGTCTCCTGCCTCCGCCTCCCAAGTAGCAGGGACTACAGGAGCCTGCCACAACGCCCGGCCATTTTTTGGTTGCAGCCGTCATTGTTGTTTGGCAGGCCCGGGCTG
>CAUYON010201758.1:0-41093 GCA_963573935.1 Arctocebus calabarensis
AAGGAAGGAAGGGAGGGAGGGAGAAGGGGGAGAGGGGAGAAGGGAGGAGAGGGGAGAGGGGAGGGGAGAAGAGAGGGGAGAAGGGAGGGGAGAAGAGAGGGGAGGGTAGACAGCAGGGGAGGGGAGAGGGGAGGGAAAAGGGGAGGGGAGAGGGGAGGGGAGAGGGGAAAGGAGGGGAGGGGAGAGGGGAAAGGAGGGGAGTGGAGAGGGGAAGGAGGGGAGGGGAGGGGAGAGGAGAGAGGGAAGGGGAGAGGGGAAGGGAAGGGAGAGGGGAGGGGAGGAGAAAGGGCGGGAAGAAGGAAGGAAAAGGGGAAGGGAAGAGGAGAAATCACTCACGTTCCATTGAACTGAAGTCCCTGACCTCCGCCTTTCCCAGTGTTCTTACAAGTTTTTAATCTCACTGTATTTGCTGCTACACCCCTTCTCTTACCCCTGGCTTTGTTTGTATCCTGCTGTTTGTTTCTGTTTTGTTCTCCATTTTACTTCTTTCTGCTTATAGAAAATAAATGTTTTTCTCATATGATTTCTGGTCTCTTTTTGCTTACTTATAAGCTTCTTGAAAATGACGAACATTTTCAGATTAATTATCTTGTGTCAGACAAATACTATTGCGTTTAAATTTCAGCCTAAACTTCTCTTCTGCTATATCCCACACATTTTGATATGTGATGTTAACATGTCATTCGTTTCTAAATGTTTTATAGTTCGTTTTCATTTTTGTATCGATTCATAGAGATAGTCACAAGTACCTTTCATAGTTTAAGTGTCCAGACTTTACATATCATGATTTGAATAATATCTATCTTGGTTTGTCATTTTTAGAAAATGTGTGCTGTTTAAATTCTACTTTTAGAATGATTGTGATTTCTTTGTGGTGTAGCCCACAATTGGTTCCCTCAGGCCATGGGGTAAAAACATGTATTCTCATTTTTTGTATATAAAATTCTCTGTATCTTAGAAATCCTTATATTTACTTTTATTTTTTAATTTGTTTCTGAGCACAATCTGTTAGAAGTCTACCGGATTTATTTCATTTTCTCTTCCTCTAACAGCTTCAATTTGAGCACAAAGGTTCAATGTGGTGTGGTTGTCTTCACTAATTGAACCTCTTATCATTCAAAGAGAGCACATTGTCATGTTGGATAGTTTTTAAGTAGGATTTTTATCTCATTTGCTGTTCATGTCACTTAAACAAATTTTCTCTTAGCATTTGCTTTATAGCTCATGTTCATTTCCTTTGTTATAGTGTGCTTTTTAAAAAAAAAAATTCTATCTGGTAACACTCGCCTTTTAATAGGAGACCCTAACACATTCTCAGACGTCCTGACTGGGAATGTTGGTCAGACTCTGCCACCTGTGCTATTCTTTCCTCCCACATCTCTGCTGCTCCCCCTTCAGCCTGCCTTCCTCTCTAACACTATGGCAGTCATACCTCTAATTTCAACTTTACCAATATTACCCTTAAGTATTTTTAAAAGGTATTTTTACCCATCAGTCAATTACTTAATAACATCCACCAATTTCCTTTCTATTCTCCTACTTCCATGTTTGGGGCAATGACATAGAACTTAATCCATTTACCTATTAACTTATAAACCACCTTCTTAATTTCAACAATTCTTCCTGAAGAGTTGCACTGAGGGTTACAGCCTTGTTGACAATTGCCCAGAGTCAACTCCAGGCTTTCCTGGCTCCTCCTTTTCTTCCTGGGACTCAGGTTGCTTCGTCTTCCATTGGTTTCTTATTGTGCTAAACCATGTAAAAAATCTTCAAGTAAATCTTTCAGAAATGAAATAAGTGATACATGTTGAGGTCCTTCGTTTTGCTTTAGTTGGTGGGTATCAGACCCTCAGTTCAAACCATTTTCCTTTGGAACTTTGTAGACGTTGTCTCATTAATTTCTAGTATTCTGGGTGGCCAGTGAGCATTCTGCTCTCAGTCTGAGTCTCACTTTTTGTAAGTAACTTTTCCTTCCTTTTTTTTTTTGTAGAGACAGAGTCTCACTTTATTGCCCTTGGTAGAGTGCTGTGGCGTCACAGCTCACAGCAACCTCCAGCTCCTGGGCTTAGGTGATTCTCCTGCCTCAGCCTCCCCCCTTCCTTTCAACTAATAGTATTTTCTGTTCACTTTTGTTCAGAAGCTTCATAATATGTTTGTACTTGTGTACCTTTTTTTGTTCTAAGGTTTCCTCCTACTCCATCAATTCTTTATTCATATCAGAACATTTTACTTCTGTTTCTTTTCCTTGCTCACATATCCTCCATTTTCTCTACTGCTTTTACTGTTAGTGAATAGGCACTGAATATTTTACACATATTTTCCATATCTCAGCAAAACAGGGCAACCACTTCTCCCTCAGCACTGAAAGGCTGCTCAGCATAGAAGCCCCACCTGCAGAGAGTGGGGGAAATGCCAAGAGGAGGTGCCTTTAGATCCAAGGGGCTCTTATCCTTTGCCTTAATTCACGTCTCTCCCTGGGATCAAATGTCCATGATGACTTGACTCAACTGCCTCTTTTGTTTGAGGAATTGTTCCTGTGTCTACCCTGCAGCAAATACCAACTCTGCTATTTTAACAATGGAGACAGGTGTGGTTGCTCCCACAATACTTTTAATAATTACCACACTGAGGAATTTTTGGCTTATTTCTACTTGCAAGTCTTGAGCATCTAATCTGGGGCATCCTCCTAATTTAGGTTGGAAAATTTCCTCTCGATTGGCGCCACTCTCACTTCTGTGGCTCCCAGGCACTCCTCTGTCAGCCCAAGCCCATCTGCTGTGTGTCTTTCAGAAACCCCTTTCACCGTCTGGCCTGTCGATGGTGCCCAGCCTAGGCAATGTAGCAAGACCCTGTCTCACAAAAATCAAAAGTGCTGCCACAAATAATTTTGTTTGTATTTCTTTTTGTTTATTCCATGCCCAGTGGAATACAGTGGCCCTGCTGTCCTTGGGTTTCTAATTCTGCTCCTGATTTTTATGTCTCTTTGATCATTTGGGAAAAATTATGAAGGGAGAGAAAGCAAATGGATTTTCTAAGTCATCTCGAACTGGAGCTGTTGAATTATATTTTAATTGTTCATTGACATGACTATTCCTACTATATTTTAGGTCCCTTGATGCTAAGATCTTCATATACTATTATTTCATTTCTATATACCTGGTCCTAACACACCGATGAAACAAAATAAAGGTTTACATACTAAATACTTGATTAAGTTAGGTAGAATGCCTATACACAAACATTTTATTTACCTTCGGTGTGCATAAGTGACAGAAAGTGATCCTCTCTGGAACTTGACAGGAAGTGACTGGAGAAAAAGTCTTGACCACGTTCGTTGCCACGTCGTGCTGTGCAGAAAGGGGAGCTCGACAAAGGAACAGCCTTTGGTGGGAGCTCCAGGCTGCAGGGAGAGGCTGGGAGGGGGGGCAGGGAGAGGCATAGAAGGGTGAACTCTCAGCTGCTCTCCTGAACCTGTCTCTACGGAGATCTGATCTCTTTCCTGTGCCTTCTACACTGCTAATCATTTACCCACTGCTCCAACTTTCATGCTTAGCTTTATTTCTCTGGCTGTATCTGATTTCTCACCACAACTTTCCTTATTTAGATAACCTCAGTTGAACCCGCCTCTGGCTGAATTCAGTCTGCAGAGTCCATTCCTCATTTCTGTCCTTTCCGGCCGTGTCCCAGCCACACCCATCCCAGCCCTGTAAAGCTAAACCCGATTTTTGCTTAAACTTCTTGGCTCTCCTATATAAGTCTGAGAAAATGAATGTGATAATTGGCTCTCTTCCTCAACCCAGGCATCATAAAGTATTTGCACAGCCTCCAAGAAGCATAAATAGTGCCTAATATGCAAGAGTCATGTAGACAATAAGCAAAAATTGACAGAATAAATAAAAAGTCAAAGCACCAGCTTTCTCACACTGGTGCCCTCCAGGTTTCTGAATCAGTTGGCCTCCTCCCCAATGTTAAAGTAAGGGATAAATAAAGAATTGTGTGCATTAACAGCTTGAAATAGCTAAGCCTGATTTATTTTTAATTACATATAACAGAGAGAAGCGCAAAGATGACTGTAGCACAGAGTAAGGCAAAGAACTGGAGACTAAATAAATCTACGCTTCTGATGGTCAGCCCTTCTCGCCACCAGGGTAGCCGACCATCTCGTTCTCTGAAGAAGAGGGGCTGCTTCGGCTCATTCTGAGGCAATGAGTCTAAGGAGCTGGAAAGTACATGCAGTGAGTTCTTACATATGGCAAGAAGTTTTGCAATAAAGTATTACATTTGTAATTCAGTAAAGAATCTCCATTCATTGTTTAGATCTATGAAAGTGAGCCTGTTTGTGAGGACGAGTGGGATGCATGAAATTAAGCATAGGAAGTTAAAATAAGAGAGCGAAAACAATCACTGGAGATAAATTACCTCAGTCACAGCCCCATTTTTTTTTTTCCTTCTGGCTCTGTCATCACCCACAAATGTTAAGTACTTTTCAAACTTTAGGAAAAAGAACTCTGAAGAAGCATCCCATGGTGGAAAGCGGCCGGTCTGCACAAAACCCGTTCTCTTTTGTTCTGTGACCACAGTGAGACCACATTTCCCAGCACCATTGCCTTGTTGTTCTGGAATGTTCACACCATCCCCGTCGTCCAGGTCCATAGAATCCTCCCACAAGTGATCTCCTTGCTTTTCACTTTTTTTTTGAGACAGAGTCTCACTATGTCACCCTCAGTAGAGTGCTGTGTTGTCACTGCTCGCAGAAACCTCAAACTCTTGGGTTTAAGCGATTCTCCTGCCTCAGCCTCCCAAGTAGCTGGGACTACAGGCGCCCGCCACAGCGCCCGGCTGTTTTTTGGTTGCAGGTCCAGTCTGGGTTCAAACCCACCAGCCCCGGTGCATTTGGCCGGTGCCCTACTCACAGGGCCGCTTTTTACATCCTGTGGCTGAATGTGCAGAACTCTAAGGTACTAAATGAGAGTGAGGCCAGGAAATGGGAGGAGTCTGGGTCTCAAAGTCACCCACATTGAATCGCTTCATTGTGTTAAGCCACCAAGATTGGAGGATTTGTTTGTTAGGGCAGCTAACATTAGCCTTACTGACTTACTAAGCTGACTTATACGTTTCTGGGAGGCCTTTCAAAACTGGTAATTGTAAGGAATTCTGAATAATTTTAATGAGCATGGGGGGAAGAATGGAGCTAACCAGGTGATGATAGGTAACCTTTCCCTGGAACGGCAGGCACCCGTAACTCACCTCTGACAAGTTCACCACCTGTGAGTCTGCCCGCCTCATAAGATGGAGAGATACATGCCACTTCCTTAGAGGCCTCATTCATCACCTTGACACCAACCGATATTTCTACCACATGGTTTTCTCCATAGAACTTGCCATTCATCATTTTAAATTATCTTGGTCTATCATTTATTTATTTTCTGTCATTCTCTTTCTTGAATGTTTACTCTATGACAGAAGAGACCTTGCTGGTCCTGTTGCTTTTTTTTTTTTTTTTTGAAACAGAGTCTGTTGTCCTGGGATGAGGACCAGGGTGTCATAGCTCACAGCAGCCTCAAATTCTTGGGCTTGAGTGATCCTCCTGCCTCAGCCTCCTGGGTACCTGGAACTACAGATGCCCATCATGACACCTGGCTAGTTTTTCTATTTTTAATAGAGACAGGGTTGTGCTCTTGCTCAGGCTGTTCTCCAACTCCTGCTATCAAGCAATCCACCCACATTGTCCTACCAGAGTGGTAGGATTATAGGTGTGAGCCACCAGACTGACAAGGTTCTATCATTTCTTGATACCCAGCAACTTGAACACTCAATCCATAGTAGATGCTCTGTGGATAATTTTTGTTGAATTAGTGAATTACCCTGATGTCCCTGACTAAGAGGGGTTTTTCTTTAAATTACTAGATTCCTCCTTCAATTAATAAATGAAACAAGAATAAGACATTACTCAATGCCCTCAAGGAGAAAGATGGGACATGATAGAGTGAAACACTCCAAATGGTGAATGTCAAATGCTAAATTTAACTAACGTGGTAGAATTAAAGTGTTTACAGAACTTCAAAGCAAAAGAATGTCCAGAACAACTTAATGGGAAAAGTAGCTTGATTTAAACCTTAAAGGGTTTTAATTGAGGCCTGGAGTTGTATTCACTAAGTGGCAGGTGCTTCCCTCCAGGGAAGGCAGGACAGAAGGCACTGACTGGAGGGGAGGGAGATATAATCTTAATTTTCACTTACATTCACTTTCTGTGTTTTTAAAAAATTAAGCCTTAATAATAATCATCTTAATAAATAATATACTCGTGTACAATTTATAAAACAAACACACCCATATTATAAGGGCATATTCACAATCAGAAGGTTTGGAGACTAGTGAGAAAGGGTATTTTAATGAGATGTGGACAAGGCACAGAGGCGGGAGTGCACAGAAGGGTATGTAGGAGTGGAGTGTAAGTTACAGTCAGAAGAGAGGGTTGTAGCTAAATTATAAAAAAATTATGTATCAGTAAAAGCATTTGCATTTGATCGTTGACAATCCCTCCAACACATGCCTGTTTGTTCACTGTCCTCGTCTCTGGGATCACCTGCTTCAGAGAAGCCCCTGTCTGTCCGCCTCTGGATGACCACCCACCTCCTAAGTCCTCTCCTGGCTCCACACTGGCGCTTGTGCTATCTACCCCCACACAACAGCCATTGTGCTATTTTGAAAAGTCACTGGGTCATTTCATTCCCTTGCTCAAAACCTTCAAATGGTACCTCATTGCACTTGGAACGAAATCCAAATTTCTTCAAGTTTCTAATGTGAGCTGATCCCTGCTTATCTTTCCAGCACCATATTTTTAAAATTAAATTTTATTGTGTACATTTGAGGTTTACAACATGAAGGGATACATATAGACAGCAAGGCGGTTACTAAAGTAAAGGCGGTTAACATGTCTATCATATGGTTACTTTCCTGGTGACAGGAGATGTTGAAATTCACTTATTTCACAGGAGTCCCTGATACTATGCAGTTGTACATTAGATCTCTAAATTTGTTCATCTGCATATCAGCTATTTTATATCCTTTGACCTGCATCTCCCCATTTCTTCGCCTCCACCCCTGCCTGTGGTGACCACTGTCATCTTCTCTTTCTCTGTATATCTGAGTTCTTTCTATATTCTATGTTTTGGTTAGACAACGCAATATTTTTCTTTCTGTGTCTGGCTTATATCACTCAGCCTATTGTCCATTCATGCTGTGGCAATGCCAGATGCTCCCTTTCCAAGGCTGTATAATATTCCTCTGGGTGTGTATGTGTGTGTGTTAAGTTTGCAAACTTGCCACTGTGCATTTTACAGTGGTATCACTGCATGAACTCAGAAAGGGTTCAGAGCTGTTGGGGTTTTCAACCTCAGTCTTGGTATATCAGAGTTCCTTGTCAGTTTGCAGCACTGTCTTGCTCAGTGGCATTCAGTATTGTCATTGTGTGTTTTTGTGTGCCATCAAGAGAATGTCAGGGCTTGAATCAGAGCAACCAACAAACATTCATAAATTTCTTGTTAAACTTGGCAAGAGTGGAAGTGAAGTTGGGGACACATTAGTCCAAGTTCATGGGGATAATGCCACGAAGAAAATGGCGGCATACAAGTGGAGGAGACATTTTTCTGGGGGGAAAGAAACTATCACTGATGAAGAGAGGTCAGGGCAGTCAGTAATGAGAATAACTGATGAAAACATTGCAAAAAATTGTCAAATTGCGCATCAAAATTGAAGGCTGTCTGTGAGAAGCATAGCAGACCAAGAAAACATCAATAGAGAAGCATTTGGGGAAATTTTAACTGAAAATTTTGGCCAACAACTCATGGCTCTCGCATCACGACACAGCACTGCCTATGAGGGAGATTTTAGCCAGTAAACAAATAGCTGTACTAGAACACTCTCCTTATTTATGTAACTTATTAGAACACTCTTCTTATTTATGTAACTTATTCACACGACTTTTTCCTTTACCTGGCGATAAAGGAAATGTTGAAAGGAAGATATTTTGATGACATTCAGGACATCCAGGGTAATACAATATAGTGTTGCTGGCCATTCCAGAAAAAGAGTTCCCAAATTTCTCGGAAGGGTGAACTAGGAGCTGGTGTCAATGCGTGGCTTCCCAGGGGGAGTGCTGAGAAGGTGACTGTAGTGATCCTGAGCAGTGAGGCAGGAAGCACTTTTTCTAGGATGAATTCACAAACTTAATGGTCAGACCCCATGTATGCCACACTTGGTTTATCCATTTATCCATCCATGGACATTTAAGTTGTTTCCAAGTCTTGGCTATTGTCAATAATGCTGCAGTGAACGAAGAATGCAGATATCTTTAAGAAGGGGTTTTTTATTGCCTTTGGACTGTCCAGCATCATCTTGTATCACTCCTGCCCACTTCCCCATGCTCAGACCACACTGGTCTATAGGTTTTGCCTCCTTTATTCAACTCTTTCTTCTGCAGTATTTTGCTGCACCAGCCGTGTCCTCAGCTTCAATTGTGCCTTTCCTTGGGTATGTGACTGATGCATTGATTAGTTCACAAAATTCTTTAACATGAGGCCATTTGCTCCTTACCAAAATGTTGTCAAATTTATAGAAATCAGAAGCAAATTTATAGGAGTAGAAGAAAGAAATAGGATTAGGAAGATTTTGATTTCACATGAATTTTAGGTACTGAGGCAAGAATTCATCTGATGACACTTGGCTTCAAACTCTTTCCACTCCCTACATCATTGAGCCAAAGATTTCAAGAACATGAACAGAGGTAATAGTGTCTCTCAGAGTCAGCAAAGAAAATAAACTTTGGCATGGAGGTCAGCAGTGCCCTCTGATAATGTAATTAATCTAGCAAACACCTGTTGAATGAAAACATTCGCTCAGCCTGTCCTGTGAGCAGAGCACCCGCCCGAGCTAAAAGCAGCCTAAGGAGTGGTTCCTATTTTGTAAGATGAAGTTTGCACAGCAACAGCAGCAGGAATGAAGCTGAACGAGGACAATATATCATGTTCTAAGGAGAAAGAACACGCGCAGGGCAGTTCTCCCCCTGACAAAGGCAGAGACAGTGCTGCATAAGGAAGGAATAGCAGGTCAAGTGAAGGTTGTGTTCAAGACTCAAAGTAGCAGGCAAGTAGGTGGCTTCCGGCTCTTCTTGCTTGACATAGTTTTGTGGGTTTTTCCGCCTAGATTACTAAATTTACATTTTTACCTCAGGCCTCCAGTTATCAGCATTTCGATGGTGGCATCAAATTGACTTTTCCTAAAGGCCTCTTTTGGGAGCGCCTGTCAACAGTGAAAGCGCCCTACCCAGAGAGAGGTGATGTCAACTTGCAGAAAAGGCCCTTCCCATGACTGACGCTGTCGCTGCCTCAATGTGGCAGAGGGACACCCTGGCCCAGAGGCTCCCAGGACTTGACTGATGCTTGGGAGGAGAACAAGAGCGTGTTGCAAAGGCTCGTGCGTGACTGTGAGGGAGGCGGGGGCATCCCACGGATACACACTACCCAGGTCCTCGCTGGCGCCCTAGACCTAACAGTGAGAAAGCAGCTTCTCAGTCTGCTCACTTGCTCCAGAGAGAAGGCAGAGTTTCAAATGTACTCCAAATACCTCCCTGTCAGATCTGAACGCAGTTTCCAAAGAGTCCCTCATGCACTGAAATTGCTGATACCCCGCAGCAGCCCAGGTCTGTGTTTAGTCCAAGAGGAAGAGCACACAGTGTGTGCAAAGCAGCGAAAGTTCCTCCCCAGGGAAGCTCCCCTGCGAGTGGCAGAGACAGACTGTCCACAAGGTTAAGTGCAGTGCTGATAAGTCTGCGAGGAAAGACATGGCAGGAAACAGTGTCAGACGTGTGGGAACGGTGTGTATTTTAGATACGAGCCAAGAGGAAATAACCTCACTATCTTATTGGAATTTGGATCTAATTAAATTTCTTTCTCTTCTGTGAAACCAGGACTGTTTGCCTTCCTCTTTCGATTTGAAGATCACTTGTGCCTCCTCAGGGCCTGAGTTCTGTCTTATCCTTCCCTTCCTGCCAGGCACCTTGTCTGTCCTATATAAGTCCTGATAAGGTGCCTGGCAGGCAAAGTCTCAATTTGAAAGAGAGAGAAGCACTTGAGACTGTGACTAACCCAGGGTCAGCACGCTCTGATCGGCCAGCTGTAAAGGCAGAACTGAACTCTGAGCTTCAGGCTTCAAGGCGGGCGACTTCCCCTTCTCTCTCAGCTCTGCACACAGTTGTGAGTTTGGAGAGTGGTTTCAGTATTTAAAGTTAGGGGAGTCCCATCAAATCTGTGGAAAACGGGTGAGGTCTACCAAGGCAGAAGCACCTGTTCAGTCCCCACTATAACCCAGAAGTATAGTAAGAACTCAACTAATATTTATAGAATATGAATTTTAATAACTACTCTAATTTCTTAAGGTTACCCATAAAATTCAATAAACATTAGCCATGGAAATGCTGCTCCAATGTAGATGTCATGAGTTTTGTACAAGGTGCTGAACGAGGCACTAATACATGTTTAATTAACGTTTTGTTTATTGATTCTTTTTACGTTGAGTATACAAAAGTAAGTCAATTTCAGAGTTCAAAAAAGACTACAAAACATACCATTTTGAATAAATTTTTGCCTTTTTCAAGTCCTTGTCAGTCATTACGACATTTCAATGCCCAGTATCCTACATTCCAAATCTATATTCCCTGTAAGACAGATTTCTAGCTCAATCACTACGATTGCTGTTTCTGCTTCCAAACTTCTACCCTTTTTCAAACTCTTGCCGCCTTAATGGACGTCACTGTTTCTGAAGATCTCTCACACCCCTTTGGGACCTGAATTCTGTCTTCCCTTCTTTGCTTCCTGACAGCCCCTGAGCCCAAAGGAACAGCATCAGTCCTCCTTGAAACAGCCTCCTCCCTTGGTTTTCAGGCCGGAGCTTTTGTTTTTTTATCTTCCTCTCCCACTTCTCTGTCCCGTCTTTCTGCGTGAATGTCTTCCTCTCTCTCTGCTCCCGGATGTTGTCGGCCCCTAGAACATAATCCTCCTGTCCTCCGTGTTGTCACCGTTTCTGATCCCGACTTCCCTGCTCATCCCTAGGAGGGCTGCCCCTGGTTGTGTGTCCAGGCCAGACCACCAGCAGGGGTCTAGGCCTGCGTTTATACCAGCAGGACACTTTTATGGGCAGGTTTCTTGGTTCTCGCATGGGTAGCACACCCCAAATAGAATTCCTTATCCCCAAACCTTTCACCCTGCGCCCTCCTCCTCTTTCTGTGTGTTCTCTGCTCTCGGCATCCAGTTACCTTGTGAAACTCTTCCACCCATTCAATCACATGTTCTCCTTCTTTACTCCCCACACTCAATGAGCCACCGAGTGCAGTGTCATCTGGTTCCATGCTGTTTCTCAGTTCCATCCTTTCTCTTAACTCCCTCTGTTGTGGTTGATTAACTCTCACTTATACAAATGCCTCCTAGCAGTCCCGGGCCTCCGCGCCTTCCAATCTGTGCTCCACAATTGCAGGGTTCTCATTGTGTCGCTCTCCTGTTCCGAGTGTCTGGTGACCTTCAACTGCTTCAGCAGAGCTCAGCATCTTTGCATCCACAGCCTTGACCGGTCCGCTCTGAAGGCCCTCTCCTACTCAGTCTTCTCTTTCCCCTCTTGTGTGTTGGCTGCCCCAGATCACTCCCCATTACTCAGACTCACTGCCTGATTCTTTCCCTGTGGTGCCCTCACGGGGGATGCCTTGCCCCCTCTTCTGTCCTCTGAATGCCTCTCTTCTTCCTTCAAAGTTCTGTTTCAGGAAGCTCCACTTAGTTCTGCCAAAATAAAATAAGATTTTTCTCTTCTATGTTTCATTTCCACTTTACTCTTTTCTCATTTTATCTTTTAGCATAGTGTCACGTGCACAGATCACAGAGCCATTTAGACAGGTGACTGCCTATTCCCACCTGCTCCAGCATGCCCCTGTTGACTGCTCTATTGCTTCTGTTATTACCCAAAGGGCTGCCAGGCTCAGCCAGCCTCCAATGTCACCTCCTGGAACCACTTCCTGGCAGGTCTGACTCCTTTTTGCAACCTATTCTTTTCTCAGAAAGAATATCTCCAAATGCCCATCACTGCTCACCTTTTCACTCCTTTGAAAAATGGAAAGAAATTTGAGTGAACATGCTGTGTTTATCTGTTCCATTTTCCCTTCATTTACAGTCGCTAATTAATTCTTTTCAACTTTTCCCATCAACCTCAAAGACCCAACTGTCTTCCTGTTCCTTCGGCTAAGATTCTTGCAGCCGGGTCCTGCTGCAAAGCCGGGTGCCCCTGTCCTAGGAACTGCGTCCCTTCACAGGTAGAAGCCATTTGGCAGCACCGCCTGTCAGCTTAGCTTCAGGGCTGAGAATTCAAACTAATTTTCATTGCCAGAGAATGTTATGTGCTTACTTAGCAGCAAGGAGACCATTTTCTAAATAATTAATCGCAAGCCGAGGGTCTTTCCAGATTGTCCTTAGCTCCTGGAACCCACCCTGAAGGCTGCTTCATGCTACCTATTCATAAATGTCATTGTAGCTATAGATCTGTCTTGGAACGCTTTTGATTTTTTTCTTTCTGTTTTCCTCTGAAGAAAAAAAGAAAAAGAACCCCCAGCTACAATGTAATTGTAAAGATTTATTTTGTTTAGACAGAAATGGAGAATGTGAAAAAGCTTTTCCCCCAGATGCTCATGTTTAAATCTGTCCTTGGAGCTCTCTTTCTCACGTTCCCGCTCACACAGGTCGAGCTCCTCGCCTGAGCATGCCTTCGCTCTCAACTTTTGTTTGGGGGCTTAGTCTGTTAGACTACATGTGGTACACATTTTGAACAAAGGAGGCCTCCACTCAGGAAAAACGAATGGGCCTGTGAAAGTGTACACTTGCAAAGAGTAGAAAAAAAGATTTTCCTGAAACCACCTCAATTCATTTTGGCCAAGTAAAACTTGCATGGTTAAACCAGATAATAGCTCAAAATTAACTTCCAGATAAGTAAATACTCTAAATCTGCCATGAATGGTGTGTTTTCCAGTGTTGTATTGTGGCAACAAGCTAGGTCGTTACGACCTGCAAGAAAGTTGCCACACCTAAACAAAGGCTCATAATTGACACGAAAGATGAAGGATATTAGCAATGCTTACTTGCCCAGAAAGGAAAACCACACAGTTCTAGAGCTGTGACTGATCATCAAAGCCAGCCTTCTCAGGAAGCTGAGACTCAGACAGGTAAAGGAACTTGCCCAGTCAGGGTCTCACAATTATTTTATTGGTGCCAAAGCTATGTGAAAGTTTCGGGATTCCTTTAAGCTGTGCCACTAAACCCAACCACGTCTCATACCACACATATGAGGTGGCCCAGAGCTGATCAGATAAACTATATTTTAAGAAAACAAACAGAAAAATTCTATCAACTGTTGAAGGGAATCTCTTATTTGAGTAGAGATGCCATAGCAAAGATATAATCTCAAGCTTGGAGGCCTGGCAATCATGTATTAAAATCAGCAAGAAACAAATTTGCTACCAAATGGTCTCTCTGTTCACTATTCTTACATTTTCTTTTCTATTCCTCTTTCTTCAAGCTCCTTTCTTTACTTTCCTTTCAACAAAAATTTGCCAGTAGCTCTTACATCAAATAACCTGGTTAGAGGAAAGTCTGCCATTTACCTTTAATTAATCAAACGGCCAGTGGGAAGAGCTGCTCAGAGCCAGCTTCTGGGAGTCTCTGCAAAGTGCTGTCATCAGCCCAGCTAGGCAGCCCTCTTCCCTTCACTGGAAACAGATTCCACCCGGTTGCAGAAGTACATTGAACGGCTGCTTTTAGTTGAGCTCACAGCATCCAGTGTGTGAGAACCCAAGAATCAGACTTTATTTTGTTTTATTTTATTTTATTTGTCATCCTGGATAGAGTGGATGCTAGCTCACAGCAACCTCCAGCTCTGGGGCTCGGGTGATCCCCCTGAGCCTGATCCTCCTCAGCCTCCTGAGTAGCTGGGACTACTACAAGCACTGGACGCCACACCCGGCTAGTGTGTTTCTGTTTTTAGTAGAGACAGGTTCTCGCTCTTGCTCAGGCTGGTCTCAAACCCCTGAGTTTAGGGGATCTGCCTACCTTGGCCTCCCAGAGTGCTGGGATTGCAGGCACGAAGTGCCTCTCCTGGACCCCTAAGAACCAGATCTTGGCAAATTTCTCATCGCCCATGAAGATCTAGAAACTGCAGGAAAACAAAGCCCACCGCACTGGGGGGACACACCCCCTCAGCATCCTGCCTGTGCAGGGCCCACCGAAGCCTCTTCTCACCACCCCGACGCAAAAAGGCCCCAATGGCTCAGTACCAGACCTCATGTTTTGTGCTTCATTTTTCTATTTATAGTGCACAACTTTTGAATTTTGTCCCACAGGGAGACCTTTGCAAAAAGGGCACCCGTGCCGGTATCCCCTCAGTCGGACCCAAACTCTGGTTTAGTTTCTCTTCTGTTTTATTTCTCTTACCCACCCCAACTTGGGCTTTTTCCTAATATTCTAATGCAAACGTTTCAAAGGTTGTGTCTTACTTACCTCGTAAGCCCTGACCTAGTTCAGTGCCTGGTAAATAGTAACATCCAATGTGTCTTTTGAGGAAAGAAACAAATAAGGATGCTTATTTCTGCTTCGTCCCTGAAGCAGTGTCCTTGGGTTTCTCCAGAGTTATCTTCCCCACCACTCAGGACACTGTCCTCATCGCTGGATGTTTTCTGCACTGTTTTTACATAGTCTTATGTGTGTCTTCCAGCTGCAGAGTTTTCCCGATGGAGCTGGACATTGAGGTTTTCCTAGCTGGATCCTTTTTTCCCCCCTAAGGCAACTGGGAACATTTCTAGTGAGTATATCATTAGGGTGATTTTTCAGTGGCTAGCCGAGCTGTCACAGACATTTGGCACGGCCACACAGTAAATCTCTTTGATGTTACTCAGCACCCAGCCCTCCTTTATTTATTTATATAAACTATTTAAATGCTTTGCTGTGCACTTAAAACAACTCCTGACAAGTACAGCAAGAAGCAAATCAATAGGGGAATTAATCAAGCCTTTGTAGAAGGCATAATTCTATGTAATTCTGAAAGGAGATTTCTAAAACATGAGATGTTTTCAAAATCATTATTGTGTTAAAACAACATAATTTTCTCTGCAAACAGCAGCATGGAACTGTTAGGAACAGAATTAGAGAGGTGGTTTTATTTATTTTTGTTTCTGACGGTTGTCTTGATTTTCCTTTCTATGCTTGGAAGCTTCCATGCCCTTATGGAATATGATCTGTACAGTCCCAAAGCCTAGTGTGTCTGGTTTCCAACTTCAAACAAAAATGAAGTAAAAAGGATCATTTTAATTCTGAGAATTTCCGGCAATAGTTAATCTAGAGGCAGAATTTTTTCAATAATACTTTTAATCTTGCTTCTACCAGACCTATGTTAGGGCACTGTACTTGATTGCTGGATTTATCATGCTGGGGAATCTGGAAATATTTTGTTGTATTGATTAAGCACTCAGCATTTCTGTGTAACATACCTGCTTCTCAGGCACCTTGCAAGAATAAAGGTGTCACAGTCTCAAGATAATGGATATGTCTACTATTTAGTTGATTTAGTTATATTGCGTATTGATTCTAATTTGTTGTTAAATTTGATGTGGGAAGGGATTGAGGATTGAGGTAGAAGGTGAAGTCTCCCAAAAAGTTTCCGTACCCACTTTCTGAATGGGTTTGTGGGCTGTGATCATGGCAGCTGTTGCCTTCCGTGGAAAGGAAATTTACTGCTTCCTTTGACAGAGGACCTAGAGAAAATGTAGGAAAAGTATGTCCCAAATGCCAGCAAGAATGAAACATCCTGAGTGGACAAATCAGGACGATGTGAGACACTGCAGGATGGGCACTAACTCCCTGAAAATCAAAAGTCCAATATTCATTGACCATCACTGATTTTCTTCCGGAAACCAAGAGACTGCCTTTTAGGAAAACTATAAGTTTTAGGATGTTAGTTCTGAATGGATATCTTAGTCTGTTCCTGCTGCTATAACAAAATTCCTTAGACTGTGTAATTTATAAACAACATAAATTTGTTTCTCACAGTTCTAGCAGCCAGGAAGATAAAACTCAAGGCAAGGGACCAACATGCTCAGCGTCAGGTCAGGTCCAGCTCTGTTTGCCTCGTCACTGTGTCCTCACGTTGGGCAGGGTGGGCAAGCAGAAGGGGAGAACACTTCCTGAAGCCTTTCATAACAAGAGCACTACCCCAATCACCTCCCGAAGGCCTCATCTTTCTAATACTACCATCTTGGTGGTCAGGTTTCAACGTATGAATTTTGGAGGAACACACACATGCAAATCATAGCATCGAATACCAAATATCAAATAATGAAACCACTCCCTCTCCCTTGCCATATGTGTATATGAAGCCTAAAGGATTAGGCAAGTTACCCATGGTGCATTAAAGCAGAAAGTGAACTACAATGTAGCCCTGTGCATCACTTCCCAGCAGATGGGTGTGGTTGTGGAATCTCTGAACCTGGTGAATAATGATGATGATTATGCTGTGAGTACCATCAACTTGTCTTGAGAATTTTAGTAAAAGAGGCTAGAGGGAAGCTAGAGCACATATTTAAAATGAGAATTCAGCTTTACTATATCTTACTGGAAAAAAGGAATGGATGAAAAGCAATGTTTTCCATACATTGCATTTTATTTTTTTCTTTTCTGGGGACAGAGTGTCACTCTATTGCCCCAGGCTGCAGTGTGGTAGCCTCAGCCTAGCTCACAGCAACCTCCAACTCTTGGGCTCCAGCAATCTTCCTGCTTCAGTCTCCTGAGTAGCTGAGACTAGAAGTGCCCGCCATCATAAGCAATCCACTGGCCTTAACCTCCCAGAGTGCTATGATTATAGTATGAGCCACCATGCCTGGCCTCACAAGTTGCATTTTACATTCCAAAGGTCTTCAGAACAAGACCCTCCCAGAATAGCTATGGGGTTCAAACCAGCTCTTTTAAATCTAGTTCTTCAATTGTAGTGAAGGAACAACTTCTGAAGATCTTAGCTAGCTTTATATACACAAAAACAAAGAAAGAATTACTACTTCCCCTTTGGATAATTATTGCAGTGAGAAAATTTTGTCCTCTCTGGAGCTCTTACGGACATCTTGGAAAGAATGTGTATTAGTTTAGTATTGCTGCATAACAAATTACCCCGAGTTTAATAGCTTACAACAACACCCATTATTAGCTCTATAGATCAGAAGTATCACACAGCTTGATGGGTTCTCTGCAAAAGGTATCTCAAAGCTGAAATTAAGGTATTGATCAGCTAAGATCTTATCTGGAGATACCAGAGAAAAATGTGCTTCTAAACTCATTTTTGGTGTTGGCAGCATTCAGCTCCATGCAGTTGTAGGACTGAGGTCCTTGTTTCCTTGCTGTCTGCCAGCTGAAGACCACTTTCAGCCCCTAGAAACCACCCACACTCCTTGCCATGGAGGCAAGGAGGCTTTCCCCATCATCAGAGGAGCCATCATGCCTCAAATCCTTCTCACAATTTCAGAGTCTGGCTTCCTCTTCTCTGAATAGTTGGAAAAGTTATCATGTTATTAAGTTGGGCCCATTGTCTCCCTATGTTAGGATCAATTGTTTTGGGACTCTTTCTTCACAGCAGTCTTTAGATTAATGTGCACATAGGATTGAATAATTAGGAAAAATTGTGCATACACCAGACCTTAAGAACTCTGATGGGTCATTACAATGCTTCCTACTCTGGTATGGTGGTAACTATCCAAAGTAAAGAATGATGGCCTCCTTAAGAAATACTGCTATATAACACTGAAGGAATAAAGACCCAGATAGATTATTCTTATTTACAGTGAATTAAACTCTGAACTTAGATCTTTGCATTTTAATACCGATAGCCTACACTACCCAGACCTGAATGTGAAATTAGTATGAATATACATGATTGCTCCTGGGAAAGTTCTATACATTCCACCAGGTTCTTAAAGGATTTGAGACTCTCCACACAATGATCCTCTTATCCCCAGTAGAATATAGTTGTCTTAGTCTGTTTTGCCTTTCTATAAAGAAATACCTGAGGCTGGGTAATTTATAAAGAAGTGTGGTTATTTGCTAATAGTTTTGCAAGTGTACTAAAAAGCATGGCAGCAGCATCTGCTTTGCTGCTGGTGAGGACCTCAGGCTGCTTCCCCTCCTGGTGGAGGTGGAGGGGAGGTGACATGTACAGAGATCACATGGCAAGAGAGGAAGTTAGGGAGGGAGGTGCCAGCCTCTTTGTAATAACCAGCTTTCAGGGGAGCTAAGCAGTGAGAGCTCTCCCCACCTTTGACGAGGCCATTCATCTACCCATGAAGGATACATCTCTGTGACCCAAGAACCTCACAGTGGGCCCCACCTCCAACACTGGGGATCGTATTTCCACATGAGGTTTAGCAGGGACAAACATCCAAACTGTAGCAATAGGTAACAACCATTTTAGTCCTGTTGAAAGATGTTTGTCACTTTCCCCACACAGGGAACATGAGCAGTTAGTAGAAGAACACAAGATTTCTTCCCTCTCCTCAAGTATGAAAGTTCTCTTGGTAAGTCCAGCTCAGGTCTGGCTTGGTTGCTTGCTGTGGAATCTCTAATGGACCCTGGTGTTACTATCCCCTGCTGCCTCTGAAGACCTCAAAACTCCCACCCTGGTTTGTGTCTACAGACACGTTGGGAATCAGGAGGCTCAAATCTGATATTCTACAGCCAGAGCAGTTGATCCTTTTGCAAATCAAAGGACTCTAATTCTGCAGTAGCCTCGTGAATAGAATGAAATTTCATCTTACGTGTGATACAGTCTTACCAAGTGGAGGTGATGGTTAGCAGGTAGACTGCAGTGTGGCTCGACTGAAATCCTGCATCCAGCACTTACTTACTGTTTGACATAGGATAAGTTTCCTACAGGCTTTGACCACCTCCTCTTCAAAATGGGATTTATACTAAACAGTGGCACATCCTAAATCTGGAAATCCAAAATCCAAAAATGCTCCAAAATCTAAAATGTTTTGAATATCAACAAGGCAACCAAAGGAAATGTTCATTGGAGCTTTTTGGATTTTGGATTTTTGGATATCAGAATTTTGGATTTGAGATACCTCAACACTGAAGCATACAGTCACCCCGTAGTATAGAGCAGAGATTTGTTCTGGGATCATCTGTGTGTACCAAAATCCACACACACTCAAGTCCTGCAGTTGTCCCCGTGGAACCCACCTAGACAAAGAGCTGTCCTCCGAACAGAGGGACTTCACATTCCCCAATACTGCATTTTCCATCTGCCTTGGTTGAAAAAGAACCCACCTCCAAGTGGACCCATAGTTGAAACCCATATGTTTAATAGTTAAGTATATAATATAAAGATACCAAAATGTGAAAGAATTCAATATCCAAAACAATTCTGCCCCAAGTAGTCTGGACAAGGAAATTCATCCTATACCCACTTGAAGGGTTAATGGGGGCTGGTGGTAAATAAGATAATACATATTAAGTACAGAGAAGTCTCTCTGTAATACTAGAGTACTTGTTTCATCATTACTATCATTACAAATTATTATTATCATCATTATTTTGGAGCTCTTAATCATCATCTCTATTGCCTGAAGCAAGACATATATCTGCTGGCTCTCTGGTGGCTTGGGTTTATTCCTCCCTGCTCCAAAGTACCCTTTTCAAGTGTCTCTAATGTAGCATTGTTCTCTTTCGGA
Source organism: Arctocebus calabarensis (assembly GCA_963573935.1). Classification (NCBI taxonomy): domain Eukaryota; kingdom Metazoa; phylum Chordata; class Mammalia; order Primates; family Lorisidae; genus Arctocebus; species Arctocebus calabarensis. The sequence continues at coordinate 19,796 of CAUYON010201758.1, forward strand.
GCACAGTCAGCAGAAGGCGGGGGTGTCAACCCCAATGCAAGGAAACCTACAGCAAACACACAACATCTCTCACAAAGACCTTTTGTGTGAACAGAGTCTGTAATTCATGCTATAGATCCCTAAGGAAGAAACTTGGAAACTTAGACCCAACCCAGGATCATAGTGTAACAAAAGAAATAGGCATAAAACCTTAAAAAAAAAAAAAAAGCTAACATAAGCAGAAAAAAGCCATTATTTCATCATTGGGCCGATTTAGTTTACAGCCAGAAACAAACGACTATGGGGACCGTCAATGCTTGCTGATGCAACAGAAGGGAGAGACGTAATATTGAATACCAAGCAAGCCAGGCAGCCTCGAGGGTCACAGGCTGTAGGTGGCACCTTCTGTCACCCACTGGAACACGAAGAATCACCTCCCACAGGCAGCAAGTGAGGAAAATAACTATGAGTTGAAGCTGCAATTCCAAAGGGAGCTAAAAGGAGTGTGACGGCAGAGTCCCCAATCCTTTTAGAAATGAATGGAGAAAAGAAAAAAAGAAATGAATGGAGACATGAAGCACCTTCAAAGACCTTTAAAAATGGAATATGCAATGTTATATCAACTACCAAAGCAATATAACCACAGGGCCAATGTAATTAAAGTGCTCATTTTATGTAATTTGTTATAATAAGATATTAAATTTTATCTTCCTTACTTAAAATATTTCAATTGGCAATATTCAATAAAGTCTTAGCAAAAAGTGCAAATTTTCTCATTTCACAGTGTAATCAGGTAGGTAAGTATTGATGATGATAACGGCTAAGGGATATTGATGATGAAATTCAGACTGTAATGTCCAGCTATACAGCTTTGGGGAATAAAGAACATCACACTACGATGATAAGCTCAGAGTACATCTCCACCCAGCATGGCAGGGAAGCCCCAGCGGCCCTGGGTTTCTCAGTCACCTGTAATATTCAACACCAGGAGGTATTTACTCATGTGCAAAGATGTGGGCTTTGTGATTTCCACAGCACTGATAAAGCCTAAATCAGATGCACCTGCATGAGGTCAGAGGCGTCCACCACTATTCATCCAAATGTTACTTGCTCCAAAACTTGCCACCACTGCTACTGCTGCCACCAGACTTAGAAATCTGATTTCTTGCTTGTAGAATTTGCCTGTCCACAGGGATGCCCATTTGCTCCTGCTGTATCAGGGCAGGCTGACACTTTTCTCAGGACCAGGTAGGGAGGCTGGTCCAGCTGCCCGGGCTTCCCTTACCCCAGATTATCACTGGGCCCTCAGCTATGCTCTTCTGCCACTTGCCTCTGGGTCAGCACCACCTTGAACCTTTAGGTATATTTTAGTCAATATAAACCTCAAAGAGGAGTTAAGATCTTTTTTTATACACTCTCCTCTGCCATTAGGTAAATCTGTGGGTAAAACAAATGTAAGGACTGAAGGCTCAGTTCAGTTTACTCAGCGGAACATTCACAATCTAAACACAACAGGCAACGCCAGGGGCGAAGGCGGTGTGACTCTGGGACTTCATCTTGGGTCAGACATTAGAGCCTAGAACCAAGATCTTCTTAAATGAAAAGTGACTTTCAACAATAGCAGTGTTAGATGAAGGAGCCCTTGCTATGATCCAGGAACAGAGGTAAGCAGTTTACTTATTAAATCAGGTCTGACCAAAGCTCTGGGTATGGTCTGTCCAGGGATATAATGCCTCTCCCTCTATGAGTCTTTGGAACTCCAGGAACAAGTTCCAAAATATTAATACAACAATGAGATACATCTTACCAATTATAGACATTCCAGTCGAAAATGTGAGAAACCAGAAGGGAAAAAGGAGTTACCAGTCCCATGCAATTTTGACGTCCAGCCATGAATACATACTTCATTTGGTTCAAAACCTAGGAATAACTTTCTGTGGCTCGAGACTCTGGCCTCTGGAGTTACTAGGCAGTACTTAATCATCCTGCATCATGAAAGGTAGCACATCTTTGTGGCTGAGTAGTAGTATCAGTCTGTTTCTGGCTTGTAGAACTTCAGAAGTCCAATGATGTTTTCTTCTTTGTCTACCTTCTGTCCATTCTAGTCAACACTGGGGTCCGGCATGTGTCATCGTGCATGTCAAGGAGGAGCCACTCCACCAGACAGGACGCTCCTCCACCCCCCTCTCCTCTCCCTCTCCTAATCCAGCTGTTTCTAGCCTCTGCTTACATTGCTAAAGGGAACTATGAGTCACAGGCCTAATCTCTTCAAAGAGGCTTCTGTGTGACTGACGTCTCTGACCTTTGGTCCTTCTGAGACACCAGCCAAAGATCACCCAGTCAAAACTTGGCTTTTTCTCAAGAGCTTACTTTCCTGATGCTGAAATCTTCCTAATTTAGCATCATTTGCAACATGGGTAAGCTGAGAATTTACCTAATTATCAAGTCCTGGTTTCTTTTTGCTTAACAGTTCCCTTGATTTCTCTCCTTCCACTCACAGTTTACTATAAGAAAAAAATTGGCTTGGCACCTATGGCTTAACAGGCTAAGGCACCAGCCACGTACACCTGAGCTGGCAGATTCAAATCCAGCCCGGGCCTGCAAAACAACAATGACGGCTGCAACCAAAAAAAAAAAAAAAAAATAGCTGGGCGTTGTGGCGGGCACCTGTAGTCCCAGCTACTTGGGAGGTGGAGGCAAGAGACTCGCTTTAGCCCAGGAATTGGAGGTTGCTGTGAGCTGTGATGTCACAGCACTCGACCCAGGGTGACAGCTTGAGGCTCTGTCTCAAAAAAAAAAAAAGAAAAAAATCGAAAACTTTTCTCTCATGTTTTATTATAAGCCGTGACAGACTGTATCTTCAACACTGCTAAAAAAAAAAAAAGAAAGAAAGAAAGAAAGAAAGATCCTCATCTACATTTACAAGTTTCTCTCTTATGGGTTTTGCTTTCCACAAGACTATAGGACACAACTCCTGCCACCGTGCCACGGTGAAACAAAAATTTCTGTTCCTCTCATGTCCAATGACACGTCCTTCCCTTCCATCTGAGTGCTCCCAGCAGAACATTTAACATCCACACTTCTAACATTCTGTTGATGAAACTTAGGTGCTCTCAAAGTGATTTAGGTTTTCCCTCCTGTGCCCCACACTTCCTGCTGAGCCTTTACTAACAGAATCATCAATGTCCACATTTCTGTCATTGCCATGACATTGAAGCCATTCCAGACTTCTTCCATCACACTTCTCCCACTTTGTCCAGTTCCTGCCCACTTCCCGATTCCAAACCTATGTTTACATTTTTAGTTCAGCGACATCATGCTTTTAGGTACCAAAATTTGCATTTGATTCTTACATAGTATTGTTGCTCTAACAAATGAGCACAAATTTAATGACTTAAAATAATACAAATTTATTTCCAAATTTTAGAGGTCTGAAGTTGGCCTCACTGGACAAAAGCAAGGTATTGGAAGGGACAGGCTGTGTTTCTATTCTGAAGGTTCTACGGGGAAAATCTTTTTCTTGCCTTTTCCAGCTTGTAGAGGTTGTTGTATCCCTTGACTTGTCACCCTCTCCCATCTTCAGAGCCAGTAATGACCAGTTGGGTCATCTTGCATCACTCTGACTCTGTCCTTTCTTCCCCACCGAAGGTCCTTCATGATTGCATTGGACCCACCAGATAATTTAAGATCATCTCCTTATCTGAATGTCGGCTTTTTAGCAACTTTACCTGCATCTTCCTTGGTATGTCACATAATATATTCACAGGGCCCAGAACATCTTTGGAGCCATTATTCTGCCTATCATGCTTACACAGCCCTGTGAGGTGGGTACTATTGTTACTTTCACATTGCTACTAAGAAAATAGGCTCAGAGAATTGAGTGACATGCCCAACACTAGTATGGGTGGAGTTCGTCTGGATCTATAGTTATGTGTGTATAAATGTCTCTCACTTACATAAAATCAAGGCCCATCTCATCTCAAACACTATGCTGCAAACTTTTCCAACATACCTTTAACTCCGTCACTCATGGACTTCATCAATGCTTCTGGTGGTGCCTAAGTTTGTGAAGAGATTTAGACAAATATATGTCTGTGCCATGTTGCTAGGGTATTTTAAGTCACAGGTTCTGATAGGACCAAGCTGTGAGCAGGAGAGACATCCCTCAGCTGCAGGAGTATCCCCCTTGCATGGATGATGAAATGAATGGACTTCTTGAAGGCTCAGATAGAAGTAGATAAAAACAGACTAGTCAAAACTAAATTGGCTGAAGGAACCATTTGGTTGAAAGTGAATCTTCTGAGTCACTGCTTATACTCTTACTTTTGGTATGCTGTGGCTGGTCTTGGCAAACTTTCCTGGGTTATATAAGAAATTATCCAGTTTTTCAGAATTTGTTCAGAGACATTTTGTTTTAAAAATATTCTCATTTATTTTGTGTCTCCTTTGAGCCATTTCTAATAAAAAATAAACGTTGGAAACAAACTAAATGCCCATTGCCCGTAAAATCACCATGCCCCAGTTAATATCATTTATTCAGCACAGAGAAAATATAAACTACTGTATGAACTAGTGATAGAAAAAAATAATTTCAACCAATTTTCAAATTTTAAAAATTCTGGCAATTGAGTAAAACATGTAAAATTATTTGAAAAATAGGAATTTTAAAGAAGAAAAAATCTCTGACTTAAAACATTCTTGTTTCTCTTATTGTTATTATAAAAACAATTATTCCTCATCACATGAAAAATCAGAAATATAAAGAAACAGAAAACTGTATGACTATTTTATTAACTCTTTAATAAATCTCTTATATGTCCTTTTTTGTGTTATATGTCATGTGTTATATATGCAATACTTTATGTGCTTTTGCAAATGGAATCATACTATAAAGATGACTTTGCAGCCTGCTTTGTAAGCCTGACATATTATGAACATTTTATGTCAAGGTATACATTTCCAAAATACACTTTTCAGTGACCACGTATTATTCCATTATATTGACAAACCATTTTGTTAACCATGTCCCCATTGTTATGCATTTCGGTTATTTCTACCTTTGAGGAATGCTTCGTAATTACTGGAAAATGAATTCATAGTGAAATATCCCAACATGGAAAAATTTAAAAATCTAGATGTACACGATAGCTTAAAGATGCACAAAATCTCATAAACCTCAACTCTAGTAACTGACATTGTTGACAAGTAGAGGGAAGATCACTATATATGGCTTGGAGTTTTATTTTCTTTTTTTACACCGCCCCCCCCTTTTTGGCTACTTTTATCTAGGTTATTTTTCCACACTTAAGTTGCTTTAAGTAAATAATTTAAAGCGAGCCTGGTTCAGTGAGGGAGCTCTTTGGTTATTCATTCTACAACATGGTTTTTCATCAAAGTTAAAATTTGTACCAGGAAATGTGCCTCTGATGAGAAGGTCACAATCTTACACTCAAGACAGAAAATGAAGGAGCTGAGTGTGAAGCCATTGGGAATCAGAAAAGAGACCACTAGTCATTAGTTACCTTGAAGAATAAATACCACTGTTGTTCTAAAAATGCCAATATTATACCAATCTGAAGTATGAAAATAGTGCTGGTACCCTGGATTTACAGTGTATGTTTGGATGAGATAGTTCCAAACCAGTCTTCCACCTTGGTGGTGAACACTGGAGGCAGCCACATCACCCTGATCCAAATGACGAATCCATCTGCCTGGGTCACCTGTCCTGAAACTTTAACCAGATCTGTACCTTTCCTTGTTAAAAGCCTCTGTACTCTGGAGTTACGAGATAAATGCAGAAAGCTTCATCTGTTATTGTGGGTTAAAATGGTTTCTAAGTTGTTAACTGGCTGCCTTTCTTGTTGTAACACTAAATTAGTTAAAATATTAATATATCCAACATGTTAATGTCCCCTTTAAATATTATTAATAATGTAGTACTTTACTAAGATGTAATCTACACCTTTTAAAACTTTTTGAAAAGTAAATTATTTCCTCTTAAAGTAAATAATCAAATTCTTTCAATGTGATAAAAACAGTGAGTGTTTCTCTATGTAATATTCTAAATGCTGATTAAATATAGCAATTTATTTTTTATTTTATTTATTTGTTTGTTTGTTTATTTATGAGAGAGTATTATTCTGTTGCTCAGACTAGAGTTCCATGGAGTCTTAGCCCACCCAAACCTCAAACTGTTAGGCTCAAGCAATGCTCCTGTCTTAGCCTTTCAAGTAGTTAGAACTATAGGCACCTACCACAATACTTGGCTACGTTTTTATTTTGGGGTAGAGACAGAGTCTTGCCTTTGTTCAGGCTGGCCTTGAACTCCTGAGCTCAAGGGATCCACCTGCCACAGCCTCCCAGAGATGTAGGATTACAGGTGTGAGCCACTACTCCTGGTCTACCTATGACAATTCAGTTCAATCCAATTTAATGCCCAAGAGAACTTCTCTTAGCATGGTCAAAATTTCATTGATTAATTCCAAAGAAATGACCAACTTCTCCATCCTTACATATAAGCCTTATTTTTTTATACAATATTTACAAGTGGTTATTACATTCTAGGCAGTGGGGATTCTCAGATGAGGAAACAAAACACAACTTTGCATTAGGCACAGTGCCTCTAGGACTTAGAACGGTGCCTGGCACATAGTAGATGATCAATGAATAGTGAGAAAAAAGAAGAGAATGAGGAAAAGGGGAAAGGAAGGAAAAGAGATGGGGTGAAGAATGAAATTTCCCACCTTAAACTCACAAATATGTTCAGGGTGTTGTAGCAAAGCCTTTGGCTGGGAGGCAGGACATCCGGTTCTTATACTCTGGGGAAGGTTCATTTCTAACTTGGGCATTAATTTCCTCATGCCTGGAATGCAAGATTTGTGTTGCATTTCAGTTTAAAGTTCTATAATGCTATAAATAATGCTTTACTCACTTGCTATCTCTGTGCACACACAGTTACCTGTAGGGCAGGAGCTCAGCTCACCTTCTCCTGCAGGCGTGTCATTCATAAACCCCATCACACCTGAGGACGAGTGTCTTCTCCTGCCTGCTCTCCCCTTTTGGCCAGGCCATCTTGGCCTTTCTCTTTCGTATTTAATTAAGGGGAAATTGACCAGTTTAAATTTTGCCCAGCACATGCAAGACTGAGTTGAAGAGACCTCCCCCAAATTCAGGCCCTTCTCGGAAAGATGAGCGTCCTAGGCGGCTCAGGTTTTGGGCCCACAGCATCCCCTCACGTGGGCCACCCCTAAAAGCCTGAGTGAGTCTAGGGAAGTGAGTTTGGATCTCAGAAGACACAGCGTAAGAATATAAAAAGCCTGTCTTCTGGGTAAGAAGGGTCGAGATTGCTAATGTTATTTTCCTGTCTGGGTTTGGCTGCTGCCTTCTGGGCTTCCATTAAAAACCTCTTGCATGACAATTACTACTTTTTGCCTTTTCAAAATGTCACAGAACCTATTTAGCCAATACATCACCTCACACCAGGCTACAGCCTCCCTTTTAAATATTGCATTAATCGTTTGTGTGTCAGACGATGTGAGTTATTAGCTTGGCAACAGAATGGTTTTTCCTCTTGGCTCTTTTTATTCCTTCTCTTATTATTACAGAAAAGCCAAACCAATACTTCACAGTGGACACTTGTGTCATGTCCCCAGGGCCTAAATAATGCTCCTTTGTTTCCAGCTGTCATTCAGTATGTGTGTTCATGCTGCAGGGGTGTAAACTCCCCTACCCCCTTCATGTCATCAGGGACATGGCCCACCCCAACGTGCACATCAATCGAGATTCTAAGGATGGTTCACAGCTGAGGAGGACTGAAAGAGTTCAAGATGAGACATCCGAGATCTAGTCTGGCTATTCCAGATCTGTCACAGATTATCTGTGCAGCCTGCAGAAGGGCATTTAAGCCCTCTGATTTCTTTAGTGTAAGAGAGTTATAAAGATTACTTTCAAGCTCTGAAATTCTATCACCATCAGATGCTTTAGTGTCCAAAGTGTTTCAGAGAGAGGAGACCACCTATGCCAAACGCTGCATCATAAACTCCAGCCAACAGGTGCATAACGATGTGGGTGATGTGAGGGAGCAGTGGCTGGTGCTGGGATATAATATACTCTTCCTGTCTGAAATCAGGCAGGCAATGCAACAAATGCTCAGTGTCTTGGAGTAGAAACCCTTATCACAAGTCCTGGATCTTGATTGATCGTGGCCTTGGTGAATCATTTAAAGTGTCTAACTCTCGATATTTGGAACAGAATAGAGAACCAAGAGATGAATCCAGCTACTTACTATTACTTGACCTTTGACAAACCAATTAAAAACATTCAGTGGGGAAAAGACTCCCTATTTAACAAATGGTGCTGGTGAACTGGCTGGCAACGTGTAGAAGACTAAAACTAGACCCACATCTCTCACCATTAACTAAGGTAGACTCTCACTGGGTTAAAGACTTAAACTTAAGATATGAAACTATAAAAATACTAGAAGAAAGTGCAGGGAAAACTCGTGAACGAATCAGCTTGGGTGAATATTTTATGAGGAGGACTCCCCAGGCAATTGAAGCAGTAACAAAAATACACTCCTGGGACCGGATCAAACTAAAAAGCTTCTGTACAGCCAAAAACATAGTAAGTATAGCAAGCAGACAGCCTTCAGAATGGGAGAAAATATTCCCAGGTTATGTCTCTGACAAAGGTTTAATAACTAGAATTCACAGAGAACTCAAACGTATTAGCAAGAAAAGAACAAGTGATCCCATCTCAGGGTGGGAAAAGGACTTGAAGAGAAACTTCTCTAAAGAAGACAGGTGCATGGCCTACAAGCACATGACAAATGCTCACCATCCTTAATCATCAGAAAAATGCAAATCAAAACTACTTTGAGATATCACCTAATTCCAGTAAGATTAGCCCACATGACAAAATCCCAAAACCTGAGATGTTGGCGTGGATGTGGAGAAAAGGGAATACTTCTACACAGCTGGTGGGAATGCACACTAATATGTTCCTTTTGGAAGGATGTTTGGAGAGTACTTAGAGATCTAAAAATAGACCTGTCATTCAATCCTATAATTCCTTTACTAGGTATATACCCAGAAGACCAAAATTCACATTATTAAAAAAAATATGTACCAGGATGTTTATTGCAGCCCAGTTTGTAATTGCTAAGTCATGGAAGAAGCCCAAGTGCCCATCGACCCACAAATGGATTAATAAATTGTTGTACATGTATACCATGGAATACTATGCAGCCTTAAAAAAAGATGGAGACTTTACCTCTTTCATGTTTACATGGATGGAGCCGGAACATATTCTTCTTAGCAAAGTACCTCAAGAATGGAAGAAAAAGTACCCAATGTACTCAGGCCTACTATGAAGCTAATTTAAAGGTTTCATATGCAGGCTATAACCCAACTATAGCACAAGAACATGAGTAAAAGGGCAAGGGAGGAGAAGGGAGGGGGGAAGTTGAGGTGGAGGGAGGATAATTGGTGGGGCCATACCTATGGTACATCTTAGAAGGGAACAGGAGAAACTTACTAAATGCAGAATACAAATGTCTTCATAAAATAACTAATAAAATGCCATGAAGGTTATGTTAAACAGCTTGATGAAAACATTTCAGATTGTATATGAAACCAGCACATTGTACCCCTTGATTGCACTAATGTACACAACTATCATTTAACAAAAAAAATTAAAATTTTGAATTTATATCCCAAATCTACTGTTTTCTTTGATAATATTAATTGTCATAACTTTATGGCAAATTCCACAGCATTGGAGCCACCTTTAACTCCTTCTTTTCATGATCCCTCTCCAAGCCAAATTATCATTCAGGAATTTATTGCTATCCTCTTGGCTTGGACTACTAGTCTCCTTGACTTTTTTATTCTTACACTTTTCTGGGGATTAATCTCTCTGGGGCATCCTAGGGGAATACCCAGAAATGATGACATGAAATAATGATGAGGGAAAATAGCTTCAGAAGGACTAGGCTAATTAATATCACAAATCTATCAAGAAGATATATCAAGGATTATAATTAACTATGAGAACAGATAACTTGAATTTCACATATCAATTTGAAAAGGAGATTTCATTGGTATAGTGATAAGGGGTCATAAGAGGGTGGTATGAACATCGGGGCTGGAATACTGTTTCTTGATCAGGGGAGGGGCAAGCACTACCAAGAAGGGACACAGGGGTGGGGAAATCTATACATACATCTTTAGTATAAAACAGAGAATTGGAGCCCGACTGCCTGGATGCAAATCTCAGCACCATATTCCTCACAAGCTCCCTGAACTTCCAAGGATGGAAAACTTCAAGGACACATGCAACCCTCCAGATCAACAATTGCAGTTCCTCTACTAAATCTAAACTTCACAGAATAAATTCCTTTATTACCAGAGATTGAATATAAACTTCATAGTTCATTTACGTTGTAATAAAAGGATTTGTTCTCTAAAACTTGGATTCAGTCAAAAGAGCACATTCAAGGACCCAGAAGGTCACACATGTTCCCAAGGCCAAAGGTGTCTCAGTTTCTCCATCTCTGAAGTGGACCTAATAGTATCTGTCTCAGTGAGGACTACATCAGTTTGTGTATATAACGCACTTCTGAGAGGGCCAGCTCGAGTTTAAGACATCAGTAAACATTAGTTTTAAGGAATGAGTTCTTTGTTCATTATTAAAGACCAAAGCATATTTTAAGAGGTATGTTTTTAAATAAGAGTATTCATTTAAAACATGCTGTTGGGTAAATAAGAAGATAAGTTTAAAAATAAAAAAAGAGATATAGAAATCCTTATCAGAACTAGGTCTGTGAGGCAAGGAGAAGATGATACAGCCCAGATTTAACATAACATTGGCCTTTTACACAGAGATGACACTTTTAAGCTAAGACTTGGGAGAGAAGGAAGCAGCTCAGAGAACATTTCCATAGTTGACAGCATGGAGGAGAATAAACAGGCAGTGCTGAGCAATCCACATGCTGTTTTGCACTAGCCGAGAGAGAGGTGTCTCCCCAGGGCTGAAGCAAAGGTAGAGGGGTTTTGTAGTAATCATGTTGGTCTCAACCCCAGTGAGAGAGACTCAGTTGCGATGTCACTCCTGGACTCATGCCTTCTCAAAATTTAGGTCCTTCCCCCTCCATAGCACCAGGCATGCCAGCTCATCAAGTCTGGAACATGAGCTGCCATGATTTGACATTTGCCCCTTTCTGTCAAATGGATAGTACACAATGTGCATGAGAGAGAAGATGAGGGGGTATTTCTGAGCATATATTTACATGGCTTTGCTTTCTAGAAAAGGCCTCATAAAATTTTTGTTTAAACCCTACGGGCCTTTCCTCAGTGTGGTTTGGAAACACTTACACATCCCAGATAGGTATGTACTTTGGATAATGACATCACATCACACACAGATGTACATTTTGTCTGCTCTGGGGCTGTCTGTGCTTTTACCCCCCCCCACCAGGGAACTATGCCATGGAAATTCTGAGAAGCACACCAGCCCCAGGCCTTAAAAAGGAGGAGTGTGATTTCTGTCTTGTTCTTTCCTAGTCCACAAGTGAGACTCAAGCATGGGTCCTGGGATCAATTCAGTTCTAAATGTCAGTGTCTCAGATACCAATAGCCACTGCCCATACTTTGATAGTGGCTAGTGAAATGTCAGTTCCACTCAGTGGATACCAGAGAACACTGAAAACAGTGCAGTGTGAGAGGGAAGGCAGGTAACTGCTCAGTGAGAGCTGGCATCTACCTATCTTGTTTCCTTCTAGCAATCATTCAGCCAGTCAGAGGACAGAGGTATCACAAGCCCCACTTTATAACTAAGATAGCTAAGGCACAGAAATACTTAACAAAATTCACTCAGGATTTTCCATCATACTTTATGACAATATCTGATTTCAGTTTCTACATCTAAAAAGTGAAACAAAGCAGGAAAATTCAGTATCTACTAAAATATCTTGGTAACCATGCAGGCAGGGCTTATAATATAGTAGTCTTCTTATTTTCAGCATGTAACTCAACACTTGGTATGAGATACTCACTCAATTAGATGTCAAATATCCAAATATATCAAACAAAGCAGAATAAAGTACTTTATTATCTGTTTCTTTAGAGTGTTTTTATTATTCTCACCTTCACTGAAATGAAGAGACTCAATTTCACTGTGTTATATAAACCCAAGGGCTACTAAAAGAAATATTGACCCAACAGTAATAACATGTAACTTTATTTCAAAAATGTATTCATTCTCTCTCTAAGTCCACAACTATTTATCTGAGGATGGGTAAAATACACAGAATGCACTCCTTTTTACAGACTTCTGCAATAACAAGAGTTGTCTCATCTATTTCCTTCTGTATCTCAACACATTGCACAAACTTCTGCAAATATTTGAGAAAAAAGAACTTCTGCTGACTAAATTTAGAATTATGAACACTGTTCTTTTAATGATACAGAACTCAATCAAATAATAAAATCATAAATAATTTCTAGACAAAGATAATGTGCATGATTTTGCCTTCAGTGCTGCAGAAGATATGAAATGTGTAATCATAGTATTTTCTCTCAGTATGCTTACTTGTCAAATAAATAATGTTTTAAAATATAGGATATGAAAATAAGTAAAGTTATAAGGATTCAGGAACATAGATTCACATGGTACAGGGGTCAGGTCTTCATTGGAAAAACAGAACTTGAGACTCCTCAAGAAGTGTGCAACACCAGACTCTAAGGCTATTGCCTTCCATCTCCATTCCTTCTCCGCCATATTCTTCTTCAAGACCAGACATGCCCTGAGTGAAGGGATAAGCCTGGCCTTATCTGACCACAGGTAAAATAGATTTGTAAAACACAGCTCCACCTCCAGATTTCTTCTTCGATGGCAATTTTCTGGATTTGTTTGCAGTTTTCATTTTGAGGAAATTCTCCGAAAACATTACCAATTGAGTCAAAACATTAAGATACAAGAGGAAAAGGAAAAAACAAAGAAGGTTTAGTTCTTTTTTTTTTTTTTTTTTTTGAGACAGAGCCTCAAGCTATCACCCTGGATAGAGTGCTGTGGCATCACAGCTCACAGCAACCTCCAATTCCTGGACTCAAGCGAGTCTCCTGCCTCTGCCTCCCAAGTAGCTGGGACCACAGGCACCCGCCACAACGCCCAGCCATTTTTTGGTTGCAGCTGTCATTGTTGTTTGGCAGGCCGAGGCCCGAGATGGATTCGAACCCACCAGCTCAGGTGTATGTGGCTGGTGCCTTAGCCCGCTGAGCCACAGGTGCCAAGCCAGAAGGTTTAATTCTTAACACCAGGGTAACAGTGGCCACAGAAAATGATGAGAAAAGACATAGTGACACAACAAGTCAGGAAAGCTACTATACATTCACACCGAAATCCTATAAACTCAATGTCCAGACACACTGGCTAACTCTCACCTTTAAACCAATGCATGCATACCAATACTCCAAAGTCAATTGTTTTCCCACTCTTGTGGGTGTCAGGAAACAATAATAGCCACTGAAAAATGAATGATCCTCAAGAGAAAATCTCTCTCCTCACTTCAACCTGGTTCAGTTTCTTTTCTCCAAGGTTACTAAGGCTCTCAGTTTAAAGTCACTTCCAAAATTGCTTGTGGTCTCAATTCTTTTTTTTTTTTTTTCTTAGTCTTCCTCTACCTTCCTATTGGCACTGAATTAGAAAGGAATATTTAGGCACCCACATTTGAATTATTTATAACAAGTGCAACCACACTATGGACATTGGCAATTCAGCCATAGCTATTACATTAAAAGTAATTATTTTTGAATTACACAGCTACAAAAATAATAATTAAGGATGTTAGACTTTTCAGTGATCCAAGGTATTTAAGGGAAATAGACACATGCACACAAGATTGTTGATACTCCATCCTCTCTTGCTATTCTCTGTCCTGAAAGCTTAAAATTTATAATAAGTGTTTCACTTGGACCTAAAGCTGAGAAACAGAAGGGAACCCACTCCTGGGAGCATCTTTCACCTCCACTGTCCCTCACCCAAGCTCAGTTTCCAGAGACCAACACAAAAGGTATATTATTTGTCTTCAGTTCCATGTCCTGGAGGTACCTGACTGGATTAGGAGCCTGCCCAGTGTAGCCTGAAGGAAAATATTACCCTTCTATTTAACAAGGCAGTGCTGAAGAATTAATCATTAAATAAATAGCAACATGCCAGGAGGCTTGCAAGAGGGATAGAGCCCCACCCCATGTTCTCTATCTTTCTGGGATTCACAATGGAAATTATTACAGGAATAGTTTGGAAGGGGCTTCACTAATGACTGCCTTCCAGGGAAAGATGGAACAATACATGTAACCTCAAGGACAACCCAGCCAAGAGGGAAGCTCATTCCCTCAGCCCTCTGGAGGACATAGCTTCCTTTGTCTAACAGCTTGTGTCTATGCATAGGATTGATAAAACCTGGTAAATGTTCATAGCCTGGCTAGGTGTTGCTCTGTTGACTTAAAGCAAGTGTCTTTGCCTTTATGAGTTTTGGCTGTCTCAACTTAAAGTGGATATGCTGTCCCTATCATCAGGTATGTTGTGATGAGCCACACACAAAAAATAAAAACCCTGTGACCTGGAATGCTTAAGTCTTTTTAGGTCTTCCTCCTGCAAAGGGAGTTCCAAGTAAGCACTGCTTCTCTTCAGAATAAACTTCTGTAATCTAAGCCAGGAGACTCGAGGCATTTGTCTGAACAAAATATGGTCTATGCCTTCTCTTGGAAACTCTAAGGTGGCTTCACAAATGACTTCAACTTAGGGATGCAACAAGCATAGTCTGTTCCAGGTGACTAGAACATGTTGAAAAGATAGGAATTTCATAAGACCTGTTATCTTCAAGGTGATTCCTTACTTTTTTAAAAACTTAAATAAGATTCTTTATCTGTGATTGGCTTTCTTCTGCCTCCTGTTTTAATTTGAACATATAATTTGCTATTAATTTCTTCTGACAAAAACAATATTTACTGAACACCTAATGTCTGCTGAGCCCAGTGCTCAGTGATAAGAGAACAATGATACACAATCTCAAATTTACAATACAGGTAAAGTACAGTTAAGGGCAGAAAAAGATGACACAAATAAAATCTGTAGATCACAATATAATAATTTGCAAGGACACCTGAGAGCTACATGTACCTGCAGTGGTGGCATACTGATATCACGCTGAGGGGAGATCATCACTTGGGATGTCGATGCAGGTATTGAAAAGTATTTGGACATACATAGGATCCATTTCTCCAAGCCCAGCCTTGAACCAAAAGTATTTGGACATATATTGGATCCATTTCTCCAAGCCCAGCCTTGAACCATGGCCTGATATGCAATCCGAGGCTTCGTTCTTGTGCTCCAGATAAGAGGAGGCCAAACAGAGAGTTATCACAAGGAGTCTTGGCTATAAGGCACCCATCAAAATGGAGGTAACTACTCTCTGGCTTTGAAATTTTTTGAGGTCTCCTTTGCACAGCACCAGTTGTTTCATGTGTAATTCAACTGTCATTTCACAGTGAATGACATGGATATCTCTGGCAGTGATGAGTACAGCACAGTTTATGAAGATATTATCCCTATTAGCATTGGGAAAGGAAAGGAGCTTGGGCCCACTGCCACTGGGAACTCTACATCAGGTTTATCAAATGGATGCTGTAATAAATCCAGATTCTGTTCAGTATCACAGCAGAGATAGTGAATTATGAATGTCTGGAGTTGAAGAAGAAAAAAAAGAAGGAAAAGAGAAGATTGAGATAAAGATCTACTCTCAAAAGGTAGACCACTAAGAATCCAGCATAGTTTCCCCTCTCCCCAAGTCAACTTCTATGCTTCAGATAATAGCAGCCTCATTTCATGTTCTGGTGACCTTTGGAATCTCCATTTTATCCCTCCTTTGACTCTGCTCCTTGTGAGAGCAAAGTACTGTTTTGAATAATGGATGATATCAGAAAGAAACAAGTATAATTGGTTTGGAATTTTCACAAAAAAAAATCCTGGATTTTTATTAACAAAAAAATATATAATAAAATAAACCAACTTCAAATTAAAGGAGGTCATTCATTCTATTAATATCATTGGGTGAAGAAGAGAAATATGATTAAGTGATAAATAAGTAGATTTAATAATGCACACTCAAAAGTGTACCCAAAATGCAATATTGACATGGTCAGAATCAATAGACACAGTTTAATGAAAGAAAGGAGAGTCTTATAACATGCCATTTGGAAGAAAGAGAAAGAAGAATTAAATCCAGAGCCTATGTGGGATATTCTTACTGCTGAGAACAGTTTTCTAGTTTAAGCAATGCTGTAAGGATGGAATGAGTCTCACATTTGTGAGAGATGAATAATAGCCAAAATGATCTCCTTACTCTAGGCTCAGGCTCTGATTTCTAGACATCAGCCTTCCAAATCCTTACCATCTTGTGTTGTTTCTTCCCAATGCCACAATCATGTCCCTCTGTCTGGCAGGGGTGCTTCTGAGAACACTCGTCAGGATTGCCCTTTTATACATTTGGTACAGCAGTCATACACTCCCTCACTTTTTTATCACCTGCCTAAACTTCTGCTAAGCATTATGTCTGCATGTGTGCAAGCATGTGTCCAAAGCATTGCCTAGCACAGATGATATTTTTAATTAATTAAATGAGGAAGAAGATGACTGTCAGACTCTCCAGAAAGAGATCTAGGGGGGGAGGCAAGATGGCTGACTGGATCCAGCTTTCCACAGAGGCTCTCATCCAGAAGGAGAGTTAAAGGACAGCAGTTTAGCAGGTAAGCTGATGATTTGGATCTGAGCCAAGGAAGAAGGTTGAAGAATGCACATCAACCCTGCTGAGGTGAGTTGCAATCCCAAGGAAAAAAACAATAGGAACAAAATCCATCACCAAGCAGACAGGAGACCCCTCCCCCATGAGAATGGCTCACAGTATACTCTACACAAACAAGTGAGCAGAGTTCAGATCCCCTCCTATTTTATCCCACAGGAGAAACCCTCTAAAAACTGGAACTCCTTCTCTAGAGAGTACTTATGAATGTGCCATGGCACTCTCCAGCCAGGTATAAAACCTCATAAAACTGTATATATTCTCTACCTGCAATTTTGAATTCTCTACCTGCAATTCTGAACTCTCAGCACTCTCCTCTACTCTCACCCTGAGGTCTGGACGCCTGTCTGCATGGAGTCCAGATTTGGGGGCATTTTTTTGAGAGGTGTAGACAGGGCATTGGTAGTTGCCGGTCTGTGCTGATTCTGTGGCACGGGAGTAAAGGAGAAGATGGTCAACTGAGAGGGAACCATATGGGAAAAGAATAGGCAGATCCCCGAGACACAGAACAGCAGCTGCAGCAGCAGGAACAATAGGGCTCACACCCCTGGGGATATTTTGGAGAGACACTCCTTGTACCTCTGGCAACCAAAGAAATCAGGGCATCTTCTCCAGTGGCAGCCACATGCCAGAACATATCTGGGATGGAAATGCAGACCCCATGAGTAAGGGGTATGCCTGAGGTGGTACCTGCCAGGGTGGGACAAAGGGACTAGACTACGCATGCACAGAGACAGCAGACTTCCAGGGTGGGGCTGAGCCAGAGGACTCCTTTAATAACTCTAAGACACACCCAGCCCTCAGGGGGATCATAGCTGAGACAAAAGCAGGCAGGAAGAGGCAGAAACTGAAAGATGAGTGTGAGCTCTAGCCACGCCCACCCCAACACAGACTACAGCCAAGATAGACATGCCAACTCTGGGGAGCAGCACAGACTGGGACTGAGTTGCAGCATCTGATCTGCAGGGGAATATAGCTGGGACAGAAACAAATTCTGTGAAGTTGTTCTGTTCTGCCAGCAACATCAATCAGGGGCAGGTCTGGAACTGGGTGAACTGCCCCAGCCTCCATTAAGCACCCGAGGTTGTCAGGTCTCAGTTCCCCTGTGGGACAGTGGCAGAGAATGGCAGTCAGACTGGGGAGACATAGATCTCCCTGTAACTATGCACCTAAGGCAGGTGTAAACCTCTGGAGCATCTGCTCATTGGCTGGTACTGGGTCACAGCCCTGCTAGGTTATCATTGACTGGGTGTGACAGAGGTGCAAGGTGGGAAAGGAGGCATCAATCTTCCCAGACTAATTCATTTGCTGGGTGGGTCCTTCTGACCACATGGAACATTGGAGCTAGTCACACTTGAGCTGCCAGCAGACCCCTACTATCTAGTTGCCAGAGATCTTTTGAACTCTCCCACCTGAGAGCATTACTGACTGGGATGATAGATTTGGACCTCTTGAACTGGGCCAATCACCCAAGGATTATCCAAAGTGGTACCCTGGGTGTGTTGTTGTGGAAAGGTTTGATTTTCCTTTTGTAGTCGTTGCCTATGGGGGGCAGGGTGACTTAATTTCTGGTATTTCTCCACAGCTGAGACTTCAACTCAGAGTAACTGATTCAGTAGGGTAGGACAGAGACCAGCTGAAAACAAGACAGAGCCACTTAGCCCCACCACACCAAGCAAGTCCCCAGGTTCTCAGGCTGTAGCACTGTATGGATCATTGGCAAAGCTCTAAGGGAAAAGGTACAGACACCAGTCCCAGCCTTTGAGCAAAGGGCTAGTTAATCACTACTCCTGGGGCCTTCAACCCAACTTCACCTTATCTGCTCAAATAGCCAAACTGTGTAAAATAATCATGAGGCAGAATCAGCAAAAAAACTCCGGTAACATGAATAACCAGAGTAGATCAACCCCCCATCCCCATAGAACAATATGACGGACACAACTGAAGATCCCATTGATAAACAGATGACTGAGATGTCAGAAATTGAATTCAGAATTTGGATAGCAAATAAGATCAATAGAATGGAGGTAAAGTTGGAATTAGAAATTCAAGGAGAATTTCAAAAGTTATCTCAAGAATTCAATGAATTCAGAGACAAAATCACCAAAGATTTTGACACATTGACACAAGAATTTTCAGCCTTCAAAGATCTGATCAAATTCCAACTTCCACAATGGAAAAAGATTTTAAAATGTCCACTGGACGTTCTAAAAACTTGATACCCAAAATTCTATCAGGCTTATCAATATTTACAATTAATGTGAATGGCTTAAATTGCCCTCTAAAGAAGCACAGGTTGGCTGACTGGATACAAAAACTGAGGCCAGATATCAACTGAATACAAGAATCTCACCTCACCTTAAAAGATAAAAATAGTCCCAGAGTGAAGGGATGGTCATCTATATTTTAGGCAAAGGAAATCAGAAAAAAGTGTCAAGGTAAAGGGATGGTCATCTATATTTCAGGTAAATGCAAATTAGAAAAATTTTATTCACAGATACAATAGGCTTTAAACCAACAAAGGTAAAGAAAGATAAGTATGGACACTTCATATTTGTTAGGGTAACACTCAACATGATGAGATTTCAAGTATTAACATTTATGCACCCAACTAGAATTCACCTCAATTTATAAGAAAAACTCTAACAGACATGAGCAAAATGATTTCCTCCAGTACCATAATAGTAAGAGACTTTAAAACTACTTTGGCAGTGTTGGATAAATCCTCATATAAGAAGCTAGGCAAAGAAATTTTAGATTTAAACTTAACCATTCAACTTTTCCATTTAACGGACAGCTACAGAACAATTCATCTTAACAAAACTGAATACATACATGTTTTTCTCATCAACCCATAGATCATCCTCCAAAATTGATCACATGTTAGGTCATAAGTCTAACCTCAGCAAATTTTAGAAACTAGAAATTATTCCTTGCAACTTCATGGACCATCATGGAATAAAAGTTGAACTTAATAACAACAGGAATCTACATACTCATGCAAAAACATGGAAATTAAATAACCTTATGCTGAATAACAGCTGGGTCATAGACAAGATTAAGAAGGAAATTACCAAAGTTTCAGAATAAAACAGCAATAAAGAAACAAATTAACAGAACCTCTGGATACCACAAAGGCAGTCCTAAGAGGGAAATTGATAGCACTGCAAGCCTTTCTCAAGACAATGGAAAGAGAGGAAGTTAAAAATTTAATGGGATGTCTCAAATAACTAGAAAAGGAAGAACATTCCAATCTCAAACCCAACAGAAGAAAAGAAATAACCAAAATTAGACCAGAATTAAATGAAATTGAAAACAAAAGGATTTTATACAACAGAACAATAAATTTAAAAGTTGGTTTTTTTAAAAGGTCAATAAAATGGATAAACTTTTGGTTAACCTAACCAGGAAAAAAACAGTAAAATCTCTAATTTCATCAATCAGAAATGGTAAAGATTAAACAACAGACTCCTAAGAAATTCAAAAAATTCGTAGTGAATATTATAAGAAACTCTATTCTCAGAAATATAAAAATCTCAAGGAAATAGATCAATACTTGGAAGCACGCCACCTTCCAAGACTTTGTCAGAATTAAGTGGAAATGCTGAACAGGCCTATATCAAGTCCTGAAATAGCATCAACTATACAAAATCTCCCTAAAAAGAAAAGCCCAGGACCAGATGGCTTCACATCAGAATTCTACCAAACCTTTAAAGAAGAACTAGTACGTACACTACTCAGCCCTTTCCAAAATAAAGAAAAAGAAGGAACACTACCCAAAACATTCTATGAAGCAAACATCACCTTGATTCCTAAACCAGGGAAAGACTCAACAAGAAAAGAAAATTATAGACCAATATCACTGATGAATATTGATGCAAAAATATTCAACAAGATTCTAGCAAATAGAATCCAGCAACACATCAAACAAATTATACAGCATGACCAAGTGGGCTTTATCCCAGGGTCTAAAGGCTGGTTCAATATACATAAATCTATAAATATAATACATCATGCAAACAAAAAAAAAAACAAAGACCATATGATTCTCTCAATTGATGCAGAAAAACCTTTGATGATAACCAGTATCCTTTCATGATCAGAACACTCAAGAAAATTGGTATAGGAGGGACATTTCTGAAACTGACAGAGGTCATCTACAGCAAACCCACAGCCAATATTGTAATGAGTGGAGTTGAATTGAAATCATTTTCACTCAGATCAGGAACCAGGCAAGACTGCCCATTGTCTCCACTGCTTTTTAACATTGTAATGGAAGTCTTAGCCATCACAATTAGGCAGGAAAAGGTGATCAACGGTATCCATATAGGGCCAGAAGAGATCAAACTTTCACTCTTCGCATATGATATGATTGTATATCTAGAAAACACTGGGGATTCTACCACAAAACTCATAGAAGTTATCAAGGAATATAGCAGCATCTCAGGTTACAAAATCAACACT
>CAUYON010201763.1:0-13670 GCA_963573935.1 Arctocebus calabarensis
TCTTTAAGGCTGCATAGTATTCCATGGTATACATGTACCACAATTTATTAATCCATTCGTGGGTCGATGGGCATTTGGGCTTCTTCCACGACTTAGCAATTATGAATTGGGCTGCAATAAACATTCTGGTACAAATATCTCAATAGTTGATTTTTTAACCAAATAATTTGGGTAACTAAATTTGTTTCTGCATTGTTTTGGTTTAGTAAATGTGATCTTTATACCACATTGCTACTGTATTTCTGTCTATAACTTTAGGTTAAAAAGTGATAGAGGAATGTAGTCATTAGAAAATGTTAACTTGTTATAATTATTTTACCTAATAATTTGATGAGTGTACTCTAGAACCATTCTTGTGTGTTTAAACAGTTTAACTTGATTTCTACATACAAATTGATTGAAGGGGTTGACACTTAAATAAATAAATATATAAACTATGATAGAAAACTTCAGCTTGTTTTATAGAATGGATAAATAAAACTTGAATAAATAAAATGTAAGGCTTGGCGCCTATGGCTCAAGCAGCTAAGGCACCAGCCACATATACCTGGTTCGAATCCTGGTTCGAATCCTGCCTGGGCCCGCCAAACAACAACCAAAAAATAGCCAGCTGCAACCAAAAAATAGACGGGTGTTGTGGTGGGCAGCTGTAGTCCCAGCTACTTGGGATGCAGAGGCAGGAGAATGGCTTGAGCCCAGGAGTTGGAGGTTGTTGTGAGCTGTGATGTCACAGCACTCTACCCAGGGCTACAGCTTGAGGCTCTGTCTCAAGGAAAAAAACAAAAAAAGTAAACCATGATAGGAAACTTCAGCTTGTTTTATAGAATGGATATGTATGTTGACTAAGACTTTATTTTTTCTATTGCACAAGTTGATTGTCCTGAAGATGTTATTAATAGAGAAACTTTTCATCATTTTATATTTTAGTTAAATCCTGTTTTGAATGTGGATTGTCTTAAGACTGCAAGCCCATTAGCTAAATTTTTTTCATGTTAACTTTGTTTTCAGCAGTACATATTCCAATCTGCTTGTTTACTGTCCAGATTATGGGGTAAACAAATATACATGAAATTTACAGCTTATGTGCCATATGTGTGGGTGCCTTTTTATTATTCTGCTGTCCTATTAATTTTTAGTCCAAGGGTGACAAAGTCTATAGCCATGGATTTATGAAAGTATTGGATTATTTGGGGCACATAATTTATAAGGTTCCAGATGAACCATTATGAAACTGTGGAAAACAGTTTTAAATTGTATTCTGCATTATAAAGTTGTATTTTTATTAAGAGCCAAAATAAATAATTCAAGCAGGGAAGTTTTTATTAAAGGATTCTCACCTACATACACGTCTACATACGTTTCCTTGTGAGATTAAGAATTCCATAGCAGTTGCATACCAATGCCAGTTGGGTTGATGATCACAGATAAGGGTCAGTCACTGGCCCCAGAATAACTAGTACTATAATTACACAAAAAACCCATATACATATTTTACGCATCATTGTTCAAATAACTAATAAAACTTGAATCACATTCTCCCCATTTTTTTATTATATTTTCTTCTTTTGATGTGTGGCTGGAATAGATGTATTTGCTGCATACCTTCATGTATTTCTGGTCTCTCCCATGGGGACAAAGGTAGCAGAGACCTTTTTTGCTTTTCACTGTTTGTCTTGCAACTCTTCCTTTTGGTTTGGTAGGAACTGTTCCTCTTGTCCTTAAATGCACTGTGTCCACAAAGATTCATTGCCGTTGTATATTTTTTTGTGAAGACCAATCGAATTTTAGGTGCACGTTCTTAGGTTTTCTTCACAGAGCTGTTGTGCCATATCTTTTAAAAAGTATTTTCTTCCTGATTGTTTCTTCCAAGTTGTGACCATTTGCTTCCTGAAAAATTACATAAGAATTGTAAGCCACAATGTCAGTGATATTGAAGAAAATTGCCAAGGGCCAATGCAAACAAGAATTGCTTATGTGTTTTTTTTTTTTCACCCCCAGGAGGCTCTTTAAGTGTATGGTATATTGATTCAGGGAATTTGCATTTTAATTTGTTATAACACCTAATTTAGGAAAAGATTGAAAGAGGTTGTCAATGTACCTGCTATAGTTGCATTAAAAAAGTGGATTATATCAAGCCTGTAATCTGGCACCTACATATCTTCATGCTATCTGGACAGTACTGTGACTTAACTGTCTTTTTTTCTGTTTCTTTTTTTTTGAGACTGAGTTTCACTTTGTCACCCTCAATAGAGTGCCTGGCATCACTGCTCACTGCAGCCTTAAACTGTGGGGCTCATGTGATTCTCTTGCCTCAGCCTACCAAGTAGCTGGGATTACAGGCACCTGCCACAATGCCCGGCTACTTTTAGAGAGGAGGTCTGGCTCTGACTCAGGCTGGTCGTGAACTTGTGAGCCAGGTGATCCACCCACCTCAGCTTCCCAGAGTGCTAGAATTGTAGCCATGAGCCACCGTGCCCGGCCACCTTACCTGTCTTTGTCACCCTGGGTAAAATGCTGTAGGGTCGGTCATAGCTCACAGCCACCTCAAACTCCTGGGATCAAGTGATCCTCTTGCCTCAGCCTCCCAAGTAGCTGAGACGGTGCCTGTGGCAATACCTGGTTATTTTTAGAGATGGGGTCTTACTCTTGCTCAGGCTGGTCTTGATGGTTATTTTTAGAGATGGAGTCTTACTCTTGCTCAGCCTGGTCTTGAACTCCTGAGCTCAGGCTATCTACCTGCCTCAGCCTCCCCGAGAGCTAGGATTACAGGCATGAACCACTGTGCCCACCCCAGCTATTTTTTAAAGACAGGGTCTTGGTCTTGCTCAGGCTGGTCTCTTAACTCCTGAGCTCAAGTGATCCACCCACCTCGGCCTCCCAAAGTGCTAGGATTACAGGCATGAGCAACCATGCCTGGCCTATTACCTTAAGATTTTATTAAAAACTTAAATAATGATTTTCATTTTCAGCTTTTTCTATCTGAAATTCTATATTATGAGTTTTCTATGATAAGAAAGATTTCTGTAGTCAACTCCCAAATATTTATTTTTAGGTATATGGCATGAATAAATTAAAACTAAATAATCCAAATATTGGCTGTTTATGTAATTTTGTTTATTTGTTTCACCCAGAAGGCTCTTTATTTTTATTTTATTTTTTGTTGTTGTTGCAGTTTGGCTGGGGCCAGGTTTGAACCCGCCACCCTCAGTATATGGGGCTGGTGCCCTACCCACTGAGCCACAGGCACCACCCAAACAAGGATTGCTTATGTTTTCTCCTCCCCCCCCCACAGGAGGTTCTTTAAGTATATGGTATATTGATTCAGGGAATTTGCATTTTAATTTGTTATAACACCTAACTTAGGAAAAGATTGAAAGAGGTTCAAATTTCTCTCAGCCCAATTTATTCCTGGGGAGAGAGGGCATTGATGTAGTGCACCCATGCAGGTAGAATATTATTCTGTCCTTTGTGTTTTTTCTGTCCTTTTTGGATGGATTACTCACTGTCACCCCGGCCTCATTCCACTAAAGACTTGAGGTGGCTTATTAAAAATATGTAAAATACAATATTAGGAATGTAGTTTTAAATGGAAAGAGTTGAGGCAGTGGGGAATTATGATTAGCTAAATAAATCCAAGCAAAACTAAACATTATATTGTTTAGGGATATATGAATATATGGTCAAACCATAAAATCCAAGGAATGATTAACCCTTAAAAATGAGTATGGTGAATAAGGGTTAGAGGGAGAAACTGGAAAAGATGCAAAAGGGATTTCTAAGATACTGATACTTTTCTACTTCTAAATCTGAGTGGGTGAGTACATGTCTTTTTTTTTTTTAAATATGTAAGCTGTATATCTGTATTGTATGTATTCCTTTATATATTTTATTAAGTAATTAAGCTGGAAGAGAATGAAAGTTAGCCAGCTGAGAGTAAAAGCTTGTATTTTGTCAAAATCAGAATAAGAATTATTCTACTCCAGAGATTCTCACATTAATATAATTCAAGGCAAAAAATAGGGAAGTTACATAGTATTAAGACCAAATAATTTTATTCTGCTCTGTATTTGCAATGTTTTATTTGCTTTTGGGCATCACAATTTAATTCAACCTTGACAACTGGAGAGAGCCCGAAAACTCCGTAATATGATATAGGATAGTGAACAACTGAAAATCTGGGGGTTGTTTAGTCTGTAAATTCTCTTATTTACAGTGGGGACTATGATTACTGTCTTCAAATCTTTCAAGTGCTGGCATATGGAAGAAAGATTTTAAAATGTATCTTTGAAGCTGTAGGAAATGGAATTAAGTCTAATAGAAAAAAATTTGGGGGAGATAGGTTATGACTTAATATAACCTAGAACCTTCTAAGCCTTTAAACTCTGTATCCTTCAGTAAGAAATAAGTACAAATCCTTTAATTTTTTAAAATTTATTTTAAATTTTATTTAAAATTGTTGTATTTGCTAAATAAATGTATGGGCGGGGGAGGAAAGAGTCTTCGACGATTGTAATTACCTCCTATCAGAATTACCTTCCCTAACACCATTTGGTCCATAATGCCTTGCCATTTTGAAGCCCTTTGAAAAATTTACCTTTTTCAAAGTGATTTAAAAAAATTTGATTTGGGCATCCTTATTTTTGTCATATCAATATCCTGTTTGCTTACTGTTCATTCCTTTGGACTTTTCTCATTTTCAGTTTATTAACTGGCAGATGACGGATTGTTAAATCTTGTTAAAATTTATGCCTTCGACAAATACTTACTGAACATGTGCCTTGTATGAAGTCCTAAAGATCATGTAGTGAATAGGAAAGTTGCTATCTTAGCAGTAAAAGATTTTACAGTGGATTGAGGTAGACTGCTTTTCATTTATAGTTCTGAGAAATGTTACAAAACATGATTGGATGACCTGACCTAATCTGGGATGAGCATCCCAAGAAAGAATTTCAGCCAAAGGAAACTCAGTACTTTAAATTTAATATATTATATAGGCAACACAGAATAAAAGAGCATGGCATTTAGAGCCAGATTGCCTGGGTTCATCATCCAACTTCATTACTTACTTGGAAAAGTTAGAGTTTAAACTCAGCTCTTCAGTTTCCTTATCTGTAAAATAGGAGTGATGATAACAGTATTTATTTCATAGGGTAATTATATGTATTAAATGAGTTAAAATTGTGAAGGGCTCAGAACAGTGCTTTTTATGTATTAAGTTCCATGTAAATGTTGGAGAAGAATAATTTACAGAAAACAAACTGAAGACACCAGAGTTTCCTATCACATGTCATAATAAATACTAGTAATAATAATGGTTAGGATTGAGTACTTAACTATATGTTAGGTATTGTGTTAAATGCCTTTATACGAGGTAACGATTTTCACAATTCTTAGAGATGGTTATTTTAATGTTGACTTTTTTTTACTTTTTTAAACCAGCCAAGAAACAGGTTTCAGTAGGTTAAATAATTTGCCCAAGATCTTGGTTAGCTAAAAGGCTGTGCTTTGAACTGCTATTCTTTATAACTACATGATTCCATGAAAAACTGGCATTTGTTCAGTGTTAAACATCTGATAACTATGGAATTGTGGAACATTATTGACATGTTATTCTTATTAAAGTTAAAATACAATGAGATGGGCTTTTGGTCTATACTTTTACCTATTGTTCAGAGATGCTTTTGTCTTTACCAATCCACAGTGTTCATACATCAGACCATTACAGTATAGTGTGGACTTTGGGACACCTTCCTAAATCCTAAATGAATTATTGTAAGTTAGAAAGGGCTCGTGAACATACCTTGTTTAAAAGGTAGATTTGGGAGTTTTAAGTTTACTCCAATTAAGCATTGCCAACTGGGGCATATGTGTCATGGTGACAGATGATGGGGTCTGTTCTCTCATCCAGATGCTAGACAGAATTTCAAGTGGGCAGTTTGCATCTATTTCCTGGTCCCCTATTACTTGGTACTGTCATTTTTCTCCTTGATTATATTCAAAACATCTCAATATGTAGTTAAGCCATATAATTTACCAGCTCAGATATGTTAAACTATACTTTTTTGTTGTTTTTACTTGTGCAGGAACCTGTGGTGGCATGCTGTTGTAGTATAATCAAGAACTCTGAACTCCACATTCTCCTGTTCAGAATGTTCTTTTGTTTGGCCCCACTTTACCGAACTGTAGACAAACACCTCCTGCTGAATTTACCATGCTCATTGATAGTTCTGCACCTTTCTTAGTGATGCTTATTCTACTTGGAATGCTTGGAATATTCTGCTTCTCCTCATCTACTTATCACTTGCTTCTATTGGACATAGTAACTCAAAATGGTTTAATAACATTACTTAATACCTCAGTAACTTTTATATGACTTTTATTTACTGTTACATAATTTTTGATCCATGATTAAAAAAGATTTGTAAAGCTAAGGGACTTTGTATATGTATGGTTTGTTGTTTTTCCCTCCATTATATAGTTGAGTACTATCTCCCTTAGTACTGAGCATATAGTGTTTTTCAGCTAATTTAAAATGATCTGCATACTATAAGGTTAAAAGATAAAAAAGAATCCAAGGAAAGATAAATTTTGACTGCTCTGAGCAGAGGAAGAAGAAATTGAAAAAGGTAAATCTGATATATGGAGTTGGTAGATACAGCCACAGAGACAATTCAATTTTGAATGGTGGTTAATGGGATGAAATACCTGTATATGTATTTCGCTGAGGTAGAAATTATCAGTATATAATTTTTAAAATGCACATTAAATAGAGGTTCCAAATAGAAGAAACTCTTGAAATACTTCTGGGACATCATGGATTATTTTATGTTGGATATATGTGTGTGTGTGTGTGTGTGTGTGTGTGTATGTATCTTTTACAGTGGATTGAGGTAGACTGCTATTCAGTTACAGTTCTGAGAAATGTTACGAAACATGATTGGATGACCTGACTTAATCTGGATGAGCATCCCAAGAAAGAATTTCAGCAAAAGGAAAATCAGTACTTTAAATTTAATATATTATATAGACAACACAGAATAAAAAAGCATGGCATTTGGAGTCATAATATATATATTTGTATAATGGAAGTAGATTAAGGTTGTAATTATTTTTAAACTTTGAGAAAACCTTTGTATTTTATGTATAACAGCAATATAATGTTGAATATAATGGCTCATATATACACAATTTTATAATTTCTTTAATTATATAATCCACAGTTATATCTAGTGTCATCTATAACGTTTGATTAAAGCTTTGCAAATAGGAAATAAATGGCAGTAACTTACTGTATATTTCTTATATCTTAGTTGATACTAGCATTGCATATTTCTTTTTTATTCTCTACACAGGTATAGACTGAGAAGATGGTGTTGTTCCTTTCAGTTTAGTTTCCTAAAGACAGGGGGAAAAACCCTGGTATTCAGGATGCTAAAATAGTAGGTTTATTCAGAAAACACTCAAATCCTGTGCATTCGTTTATTTTCTGTCTTCAAAAGAAGAAATAGCAATATGACAAGAGAGTCTGAAAACAATTTTTCATCTTTGGTATCAGTTACTTTAAAATTTACATAAATTTTTTTCTCAAACTAAAGATCATAAAATCATCTTAAAAGATACAAAATATGCTTACACAAATAGATTTCAGTGACTTTTAAAACTTTTAATCACATGTTTACAGAATAAGTCATAGATCCACAATGTTTTGTCTTCTTAAAATTAATGAAAATTCGGATTCTAATTAGTGGGATTTTTACCTAATATATCTTTCTTTTGGTTCTTACTCCAACATAACAGAAAAATAAATAACATGATTGTATTTGACAGAGAGTAGATAAAGCTCCTTTTCTCATCACTGAAGATTAATTTATCTTTTTATTCCTGGCTTTCAACATGCCTTTTCTTTTCCCTACTCTCTTACTGTCTTGGTTAGGGAATAATCCATTTTGAAAGAACTACTTAGAATATATTTGTTAGCTATTGGTGCTCTTTAAAAAGGAATAACAAGTAAAATGGCAAATTGTGCTAAAGCACTAGTAAGTAATGACTTCATGTTTGACTCTAAATTCTACTGATACTTAATTTGCCTTGCTCTGAAAATTCCACCATCTTGTCTGTGTGTTAACAGAAGGTTAATTTTCAGAATCAATGACATAAATCTCAGCATTTTTCCTGTTAAATTTGATTTCATTCAAATTAAAGATTAACAAAAACTAACTCTAAAACTCCCAAGTCATAGGTAGCAAAGGCATCCTGAAGAGAAAACTTATTTTATATTTAATAGTATTTACATGTAAAATCTGTACTGAAAATCCCCTTTACAGTCTGTCATTTTTATTTTATATGTTCTATTTTGATAGTAACTCTATTGTAATCAGTGATTTTATATTTTATGATGATACACATTATCAACATCTTTATTCACATCATTGACAGTTGTTTTAGTCCCTTCTCCCTGTTTATCCTTAACAAGTTAAGACAAACAAACACATGCAAATCATGTATGTAATTTCACTGACTTGCCATGAAGAGCCACAACTATGGTATCTACCACCCAGCTGAAGAAGAAATAGCAACACCCTAGGGAGGGCTCTTCTATATATTTTCCACACATTACCCTCCCTCCTTCCCAAAGGAAGACACTCTTGTGATGTGTTATTTCTATGTGTTTTTGAAATTTATACAATAGTTTATGTACTCTTATCTGGCTTCCTTCAACATTATGTTTATGAGTTTGATCCCTGGTGTTGAATGAAACAATATCATTCTTTTACTTCATTGTTGCAAGTAATTCATTGAAATTACATAATTTATTAGCTTTTTCCATTTTTGATGGAAATACAAACAGCTTTCAATTGGGGCTATTTGAATAGTGATTCTATAATGATTTATTTTTCCTTTCAGGATAACGGGAGGGTACAAACAACTAGATTATAAAGTTTGTATTTGTTAGGTAGAGGCTCTCTTGTATTTGTGTCCTCCACCCAACAAGTGTTCCGTATACTCTTATATTGTGCCCATTAAACCGGAGCACACCAACCCCCCTCTGTCTCCCTTCTTCCCCCTCCCTTGCTCTTCTCTCCTCTCAACTTGAATTGAATTGAGTTTTTCACTTATGTGGGTGTGTATTAGATCATCTACTAGCTTCGTGTTAGTATTGAGTACATTGGATATTTGCTTTTCCATTCTTTTGATACTTTACTAACAATGTGTTCCAACTCCATATAGGTTAATACAAAAGATGTAAAGTCTCCATCTTTTTATGGCTGAAAAGTATTCCATGATACACATACATCACAGTTTGTTATCCGTTTCTGGGTTGGTGGGCCTTTAGGTTGTTTCCACATTTTGATGATTGTAAATTGAGTTGCAGTCAACAATGTAGTGCAAATGTCCTCATGATAAAATGATTTCTTCTGGGTAGATGTCTAGTAGTGGGATTGCAAGATCAAATAGGTGATCTAATTTGATCTTTGAGGATTCTCCATACTTACTTGCAAAGAGGCTGTATTAGTTTGCAGTCCCACTAGTAGTGGAAAAGTGTTACTTCTCTTCCAATCCTTGTAAGCATCTGAAACATTGTGACTTAATGATGTTGACTGTTATTACTGAGTTTAGATGATGTTTCAGGGTAGTTTTGATTTGCATTTTTCTGATGGTGAGGGACAATGAGCTTTTTTTCATGTTTGTTAGGTATTTGTCTGTCTTCAGAGAAGGTTCGTTTATGTTTCTTGCCCAGTGATAGATGGGATTGTTTACTCTTTTTTTTTTTGTTGCTTAATTTTAGTTCTCTCAATCCATTGTCAGATTTGTAGTACACAGTATCTTTTCTCATTATGTATATTTGCTTTAATTGTTGTGTCCAAAACATTTGTGTTGAATTAAGTCCCATTTGTTTACTTTTGCTGTTGTTGCACTTGCCAATCAAGTTTTCTTCATAAAATCTTTTCCCAGTTTGACACCCTCAAGAGTTTTTCCCACATTTTCCTCTTGGTAGAATTTTTATCATTTCATGTCTTTTATTTAAATCTTTTGTTAAATCTGCAGTCAATTTTTGTAAGTGGTAAAAGTTGTGGGTCCAGTCTCAACACCATTTGTTGAATAGAGATTCTTTTCCCTGGTGTGTGCTTACAATTGGTTTATCTGAGATAAAACAGCTGTGAGAGACTGGTTTCATCTCTTGTTTTCTGTTCTGTTTCATGTGTCTATGTCTCTGTTTATGTGCCAATACCATGTTTATTTGATCACTGTGGATTTATAATATCTAAATATCTATTTGTAATTTCTAAAGTTTAGAGTGATGCCTCCCGATTTCTTTCTATTACTAAAACTGCCTTCTCTATACTGTTTTTTTTTTTTCTGGTCCCATAATAAACAAAGAACTATTTTTTTCTAGCTCTTCAAAGTATGATGTTGGTATTTTAATGGGGATTGCGTTGAATTTGTAGATTGTTTGAGTAGTATAGACATTTTAACAATTTTGATTCTTCTCAGCCAAGAGCATCATATATTCTTTCGTTTGTTAATGTCTTCTGCTATTTCTCTTTTTAGGGTTTCATAATTCTCTTTGAAGAGATCCTTCACCTCTTTTGTTAGGTATATTCCTAAGTATTTCATTTTCTTTGAAGCTCCTCGGGAGGAACTTACATCCTGATTTGCTTCTTGACTTGGCTCTTATTGGTATAGGTAAAGGCTACTGATTTGCGGACATTTATTTTATACCCTGAGATGTTACTTTATTACTTGATCACTTCCAGGAGTCTTGTAGTTGATTCTCTGGGGTTCTGTAAGATAAGATTATATCATTGGCAAAGAGGGAGAATTTTACTTCCTTTGCCCCCTTTGGAATGTCCTTTAAATCCTTTTCTTGCCTGATTACATTGACTAGAACTTCCAGCACAATGTCGAATAATTCTGGCGATACTGGACATCCTTGTCTGGTTCCAGTTCTAAGTGGAAAAACTTTCAGTTTTATTCCTTTCAGTATGATATTAGTTGTAGGTTTGTTGTAGATGTTTTCAGTCGGTTTAAGAAATGTGCCACCTATGCCTGTTTTCTTAATTGTTAGGAAAGGATGCTGAATTTTACCAAGTCTTTTTCTTCATCTATTGAAATCATCAGATGTCTTTGGTTTTGCTTCTATTTATATGGTGAATCACATTTATGGATTTGTGTGTGTTAAACCAGCCTTGTATCCCTGGGATGAACCCTACTTAATTGTGATGTATAACTTTTTAAATGTGTAGTTGTAATCTATTAGGTAAGATTTTATTGAGTATTTTTGCATCAGTATTCATTAGTGAAATTGGTGCGTAACTCTTTTTTTATTTGGGTCCTTTCCTGGTTTTTATGTCAAGGTGATGTTTGCTTTATAGAACATGTTGGGGAAGGGTCCTTCCTTCTCAGTGTTGTGAAATTTTTGTTGGAATTGAGTTCCACCTTTATTACCTTGTGGTCTAAGATACAAGGTAATTTCAGTTTTTTTTTAATGTTGAGGTTTGATTTGTGTGCTAGGATATGATCTATTTTGGAGTAGGTTTTGTAGACTGATGAGAATAATGTGTATTCCTAAGCTTTGGGATGGTGTATTCTGTGTCTATCAATTAAGCCCATTTGTTCTAGACTAGCAATTACGTCCCTTGTTTTTTTTGTTTAGTTTCTGTTTAAAGGATCTGTCCAGTTCTATCTGAGGGGTATTCAGGTCAAAGTTCTGTTTTATAAATCTGGGAGCATTTAGGTTGGGTGCATAAATATTTAGAATTGAAATAATCCTCTTTTTTTTGTATTGTTCCTTTGACCAGTGTGAAGTAACCATCTTTGTCTTTCTTATCTTTAGTTGCTTTAAATTCACTGGTATCTGAAAATAAGATTGTGACCCCCTCTTTCTTCTGATTTTCATTTGCCTGAAATATTGTTTTCTAACCCTTCACCCTGATTCTTGTGTTGTCTTCCAAGGTTAGGCATGTTTTCTGGAGACAGCATAAACATTACTTGTGTGTTTTTATGTATTCAGCCAGTCTGTGGCTCCTGAGAATTCAAGCCATTGACATTTATTGATAGAATTGATAAGTGTGGTGGAGTTCTATTCATCTTGTTTTGTGACTATCCATTGCTTAGTTTTTTTTTTTTTTGTACAGAAAGAGTTTCACTTTATTGCCCCCAGGAGAGTGCCATGAAGTCACACAGCTCACAGCAACCTCCAACTACTCCTGGGCTTAGGCAATTCCCTTGCTTCAGCCTCCAGAGTAGCTGGGACTACAGGCGCCTGCCACAACATCCGGCCTGCAGTTTGTCCGGGGCCAGGTTTGAAGCCGCCATCCTTGGTATATGAGGCCTCCTTTGGACCATTATGGAAGCTAGGTTTTGTTCTTTAGTTTCTGGGTGTTTACTTTGCTGGAAGTCTATTGTGATAGTCACTGTGGAGAATTGGTCTAAATTATTTCCTGTAGAGTTGGCTTGTGGCACATTTCCTCAGTGTTTACGTATCAATAAAATGTTTTATTTCTCCATAGATCTTGAAGCTTGGTTTAGTAGAATACAGAATTCTGGGCTGAAATTGTTTTGTTTACGAAAGTTAAAGGCAAGTAACCATTCTTTTCTAGCATGGAAAGTTTTGGCTATAAAGTCCACTGTCACCCTGATGGATCTACCCCGTAGGTCATTTGGCCCTTATTCCTGGCTTCTTGCACAATTTTCTTTCTTTTATCCTTGACTTCGGAAAGATTCATTACTGTGTGTCTTGGAGATGCTCTGTTTGTGTTGAGACGATCTGTGGTTTGATGTTTTTCTAAAAGGAGTGTTTCAGAATCTTTAATGATGCTAGGAATATTTTCATTTATGATATCCTCCAGTGGGTCTTTCATTCTTTGGGATGTTCTTCCCCTTTAGGGATAACTATAATTTTGTATGTGTGAACTAAATCCCATAATTTCTCTGAGTGAATGTTGTGTTTTCTCTCTCTTCTTTTGTGCCTCTTTAACTGCCTGGATTAGCTTAAGAGCTTTATCTACTAGCTCTGAGATTCTTTTCTTCTCCATGGTCTAAACTGTTATTGATAATTTCTACTTTCTTTGAGGTCCATGATTGACTCCTTTAATTACTTAAGCTGTGTTATATCCTTTCTGTATTTTCTTTCATCCATTATTTCATTCTGTTTTTGAATTTTCTTTTACTTATTTTCCACTTTTTCTACATTTCCCTTCATTGTTTTTATCATCCATATTTTAAATTCCCTTTCTGTGTTTTCCTTTTTTTTTTAAATAGGTAGAATCCTTTGCAATAGCTACCTCGTGATTCCATGGAGTGGTTTCTCTGTTCTGATTGTTTGTATTGCCAGAATTTGTCTGTTGGTTCCTTCCCATCTGTGTTTTCATCTTGTTCACTTTCTTCCCA
This sequence comes from Arctocebus calabarensis, assembly GCA_963573935.1. Taxonomy (NCBI): domain Eukaryota; kingdom Metazoa; phylum Chordata; class Mammalia; order Primates; family Lorisidae; genus Arctocebus; species Arctocebus calabarensis. The sequence continues at coordinate 13,393 of CAUYON010201763.1, forward strand.
TACCTTTTCCTTTTTCTGCCTCTCATTTTAAATTGCCTTGTCTTCGTGATTAGGAATTCAAGTGGCCTTTTGTTATAAGGTGAAAGGAATAGAAGCATAAAGAGTGAGTTAGGAGATAAATAAAAATGGGGTGGGATAGGGCGGCTCCTGTGGCTCAGCGAGTAGGGCGCCGGCCCCATATACCGAAGGTGGCGGGTTCAAGCCCGGCCTCGGCCGAACTGCAAAACAAAAAAATAGCTGGGCGCTGTGGCGGGCACCTGTAGTCCCAGCTACTAGGG
>CAUYON010201764.1:0-18713 GCA_963573935.1 Arctocebus calabarensis
TGGGAGAGAAACGGAGAGAGCTTCTCTCTCCCCACTAGAATTTTCTCCCTCTAACAGATGCCTTAATGTTTTCTGTATTCTTTTCTTTCTTTTCTGTGAATAAATTCTGTCTTACAAAAAAAATAAATAAATAAATAAAAAGATATGTGTAATAAATACACACACGTGCACACAAGCATGAAAATACAAAAGACAAATAGCTGGGCATTGTGGCAGGCGCCTGTAGTCCCAGCTACTCGGGAGGCTGAGGCAAGAGAATCGCCTAAGCCCAGGAGTTGGAGGTTGCTGTGAGCTGTGGACACCACGGCACTCCACCCAGGGCGATAAAGTGAGACTCTGTCTCTACAAAACAAAAAAAAGGAAGAAAGAAGGAAAAATACAAAAGACATACTATGCAGCCATAAAAAAGATGGAGACTTCGTATCTTTCCTATTTACCTGTAGTTGAAGAACATTTTCCTTAGTAAAGTATCACAAGAATGGAAAAGCAAGTACCCAATGTACTCAAGACTCATATGAACGTAGGAGATGAATAGCTACATGCCCACATGAGAGAAAAACACAATTAAACTCACGTGGGGAGGGAGGGAGAGGGAGGAGGGAGCAGAGGGTAGGAGGCAGCAGACAGGTAAGTCTCAACTAATGGGCACCAGGTAAGGCTATATGGCACAGCTCCTGGGTGAGGGGTTCAACTGCAACTAATACTTTACCTAACATGTCTTTTGAGACAAAGTCTCACTCCGTTGCACTGGGTATAGTGCCCTCACATCCTAGCTCACAACAACCTCAAACTCAAGGGAACCTTCTTGCCTCAGCCTCCCAAGTAGCCAGAACTGCAGCCACCTGCCATAACTTCCGGCTAGTTTTCCATTTTTACTAGAGACAGGGTCTCACTCTTGCTCAGACTGGACTTGAACTCCCAAGATCTGGTAATCTACCCATCTTGGCCTTCTAAGAGTGCTATGATTATAGGTGTGAGCCACCATGCCTGGCCTAGCTAACAAATTCAAGCAATGTAACCTAATCATTTGTACCCTCATATTAATCTGAAATTTGTAAAAAAAAAAAAAAAAAAAGTCATTCTCATAATACATTTACTTTTAAAGATTTTTGAGATAAATAGCCTTTAGAGATAGGTGGTATAGGAACACTGTACCTTAACTCTTCTAGCAAAGATTCTAGGTCCTTGAAGTGGTAAAAAGAGGAAAACCATACTCCATCTTTCAACCAAATACTTTTTTATAACAATAACAAAAAAAATCACTTCTCTACCTAAACTACAGGGCCTTGGCTAACCATTTGTTCAACCCTGTCTTGATCCTTTAGACTTTGGATCCTGATTTCATTTCTAGAACTTGTCTTTCTAATCCAAAAATCGGATTCCCCTACACCATTACTATCATGTCCTCAGCTTGTGTGGCTACACTGAACTGAATTCTATTCTATCTGATTTAAGCATAAAAATAACGTCAAATATATAATTTGAATAATACATTTGCCTTTCTCATCAAAGTTCTTGTGAGTTATATTTTCATTTATCTTCAAGAAAACCTTTTTAGACTGTGAAGATGTGGAAAATGAGGCCTACTGATTTCCTCATTCAAAGTCAGCTGGTCATTTAAAACTGCCCAGTTAAAAGTGGAGCTCGGGCGGCACCTGTGGCTCAGTGGGTAGGGCGCCAGCCCCATATAGCCAGGGTGGCAGGTTCAAACCCAGCCCTGGCCAAACTGCAACAAAAATAGCTGGGCATTGTGGGAGGTTGAGGCAAGAGAAATGCCTAAGCCCAGGAGTTGGAGGTTGCTGTGAGCTGTGTGACGCCACAGCACTCTACTGAGAGCAAGAAAGTAAGACTCTGTTTCTACAAAAAAAAAAAAAAGAAGTGCTCAACTTTTCCAACTGAAAGAATTTGTAGTGTCTGTACAATACCCAGTATTAATTTTTTCCCAGTAGGAAACTAAATTTTCCCAGTCAATTTCCATGGAAATAACAACAAAAAAGTAAAAAATAAAGTAATAGAAATTCTCAACTTGGTGGCCTCTGTGGCTCAGCGAGTAGGGTGCTGGCCCCATGTACCGAGGGTGGAGGGTTCAAACCCAGCCCTGGCCAAACTGCATCAAAAATTAGTCAGGCGTTGTGGTGGGTGCCTGTGGTCCCAGCTACTTGGAAGGCTGAGGCAAGAGAATCACCTAAGCCCAAGAGCTGGAGGTTGCTGTGAGCTGTGACTCCATAGCACTCTAACGAGGGGCATACAGTAAGACTCTGTCTCTGAAAAAAAAAAAAAACAAGAAAAGAAATTCTCAACTTATCTTCATATAAGGCATGTAGTTATCATACATATATAGTATTATTTATATCATATATGCACACTTTAAAGCTTTTTTTAAAAAGCAACATTTTCTATTATTCACCTAATGGTCATGAAATACTGTACGTGCATCTGGTGTGAGAGGATACACATTAACATTCTGTTTAGGATCATGATAGTGGCATTTTTAACTTTTTTCTCTGAATGTAAAGCCTTATAGACATGTTGGGGCCCCTATGGCCCGGTCTCGGTCATCGCAGGAAGGAACCAGGCATGACACGGATTTGAAGTACAAGCTTGTGAGAGGAAGGCTAACCTTAGTTGCAGGGTAGCCCTGAGCCACCACCGCAATGGCTATTTATTAAAGTTATACACAACAGGTGTGGAGAGTTCAGGTAATTGACATAAACAGGTGTGGAGAGTTCAGGTAATTACATATGAGGGCTGCCTGGGTAAGGATTGTCACATGCTTTCCTCACGTGTTCTTTCCCCACAACCCTCATGAAGAACTACAAAGCATCCATGCTTAACACATGCTTACTAGTGAGTGACCGACCTTATCTCATTCTGGAACACTGAGTTACTTGGGGATTGCCCCCAAGTCAGGAAACGTCTCTAAGTCAGGCCAGGAGACTGTCCTGTTCTCAGTGTTTCCTTTTAATGTGATAAGAATCAGTAACTGTCCTTTAGAAGCAAGGTGTCCAGTCCTCTACATAGACACGCTAGAAGATATTACTAAAGAAAGGCAGGACATAGATCCATTGTGTTAGAATACTTGTCACATAAGCATGTAAGTTATCACTTAGGATGTAAGATTTTTTCATGTCAGAGATACATCAATTCTGAGGTAAGTTCATTAATTGCAAATAAATAGTTTGCTAGCTAAGTAGTGATGATGCTCTAAGAAAACCAGAGGTTCTTTATCCCTTCCTCACACGGTTATTATCATCATTAAATTCAGCCATCATTCTTCTCCATTCACAGAAATTGCTTTAATCACAATATGTGGCAGTGACGTACAGAATTTTGACATTCAAATAAATAAGATGGAGGCCATTAAACTCTGTGAAGTAAAAGAAAACAAGAAAAGGAAATGGACTACTTTGATATCAAGAATTCTTTTTGGCTCGACTCCTATGGCACAGTGGTTATGACACCAGCCACATACACCGAGGCCAGTGAGTTCGAACCCGGCCTGGGCCAACTTAAACAATGTCAACAGCAACAAAAAACAGCCGGGTGTTGTGCAGGTGCCTGTATCCCAGCTACTTGGGAGGCTGAGGCAAGAGAATTGTTTAAGCTCAGGAGTTGGAGGTAGCTGTGAGCTGTGATGCCACAGCACTCTACTGAGGGTGACATAGTGAGACTCTCTCTCAAAACAAAAAAAAAAGATTATTTTTGCTTTGCTGAAATACAGCTACCTCCATTTTCATATAGATGAGGTTTAACTCGAATGAGTGCCTCCAAGAAAATAAAATCAAGGAAAGCCAAAAGATAATTTTTCACTTGTTTGTAAGCAGACCAAAAATACATTTCTCCCTCTAAAGCACCTTACAACTTAATGGAAAACAGGTGAATCTAAGTTTAATGTTCACATAAACATATTAAATAGCTTTCTATTTACTGAAGAAATTTATATACTTGACAGGTGACATTTCTGAGACATAGACAATTATAAGTGGAAAATATATATATATATATCTCACAAAGACTATTACTGGGAAGTAAGAAAATGTATGTAAACATAAAAAGAAACACAATCCTACTTGGAAAATTTGAATATGAATTATATAAAGTATCATATCTTTAAATAAATATATGACACAATTATGATAGAATAATGAGAGATAATTTGACTCGGATCAAGACAACCCAGCAGCATATGCTGAAGTACCGCTGATTTGAACAAAAGAAGCTTAGTTGATGGTCTTGGCTCTGCTATTGAGTAGACTGCACTAAGTTTCACCCTTCTCCTGCTCTCTGTTCTGATCTTCGAATTATAGTTAAAAACAGCTGTGCTGCTACAGGGCCTTTTGAGAATCATATGTGAAACTAAACATGCAGGTTTTATGATCAAGCACACAATTATTAATGCATAGCTTCATTTATTCACATCTCACTGTTTTAATTTCCAGCCAAATTCATATAGGCTCCAATCAAGGATTTATTACTAAAGCCTCCTTTCAAATATTTCCATGCTCTTAACAAGAATATTGATTTTCCGTGACAGGAAAGAAAGGTCAGACGGAGCTGGTGGCACTTCTACTGCTAGCATAATATTCAGACCAGGTCCCATTTTTTTCAGGGCATCCTTTGATACTCAGCCAGTGCCCTAAACAATGGTCATGTGTACTATTAATACAAACATGTCATAACAGCCACCTAACTCTGCAGACTGAGTGGTATTTCACTAGCAAAACTAACCAGGACTCCACAACACACCATCATCTACAACTTCCCATTTTCTAGAATACAAAGTGTCCCCTGCATGTGATGTGGCTCTTGTCTCCCTGGCCATTTCTCTTACTAAAATTCCTCCTCCATGCCGTCCTCCAACACTTCTCACTTACCTGCAGCTTGGTAGCCAAGCTTAGCAAGTTCTCAGAAAAAGCTGTGCAGAGCAGACGGCACCGCTCTGCTCCAACCTGCCTGGCCTCTGTGTCCACCTAGATAGGCCCTCATATTTCAAGTTCACCTTCAGTGTGGTGTCTCCTCTGCAGTCTCCCCTACACCCAGGACACATTGGTTGTTACACTGCTTTCTGGACATAGGTAGAATGCTGGAAGTTTGAAAACGTTATTATACTTGGGGAGGCAGGGTAGTGTTAGGGGCATGAGTTTTAAAAACAGGGGGTCTATATCATAATCTTGGCTAAACAGCCTTGTGACCTTGGGCAAAATAATAAGCCTCTTAATGCCTCAATGTCATCAACTGTAAAATGGGCATAACAAATTTAGCTCCAAGGGAAAATGAACTATTTAAATGTAGTTTGATAGGTCTTGTTATATGAGTTCTCAATAAATAGCAGCTGGAGTAAACACAGGCAGGAGGAGACGTGTTGTTTGCCTGGTGGTCACTCCTTTGAAATATTTCTTCATAGCAGAGATAATGTCTGTTTCATCTCTATCCTTTGTGCTGAGCAAGGTGCCATCACATGTCTACAAAAGATGAGTATTTCTGGCACTACCCTCCTGGCACATTTGACCTCAGATCAGTACCTCAAACTTCTCTTTCTTTCACCTGGAATATTCAGAAGTAGGGAAATCCACCGAAACGTTGCTTCCCTGGCTCCCCTGAGATTAGGCTTCCAACTAGGTGTGACCATGGGAGGGCCAGGTCTGACAAGGCACCTGCGCTCCTGAAATCCAGTAACCCCACATCTCTTGTTTGTTTTTCCAGCTCTGGGCATGAAGGAAGCTTCTTTGATGATTAACTGGAGGTTTGTCTCATGTTCCCTTTTATCTGATTCTAACTGTCATGTTAAATACTCTCTATTAAATTGACTCTATTGATTTATCAGGCATATGTCGGGGTCCCTTCGTGGATGCCACTTATCAGGACCCGGGAGTGGTTGGTCTCCGGTCCCAGCCTATGTAGCTGTGTTCAGGACACGGACCACTATGCTGTTATCTCGCTCAGGAACAATTGCTCTTAGGTGCCTGAGGGCTATTTACTTTAGCAGGAGAGAGAGAGAGAGAGAGAGAGAGAGAGAGAGAGAGTGGCTTTGAGAGAGTAAAGCAGTCTTCTTAGAAAGATAGATCTTAGTCCTTTTTTTTTCCCCCCAGTTTTTGGTTGGGGCCAGGTTTGAACCCACCAACTCTGGTATATGGGGCCAGCACCCTACTCCTTTGAGCCACAGACGCCTTCCAGAAAGATAGATCTTCGCCTTAGCAGAGCTTAGTGATCTTCTGCAGGCAGGAGAAATGACAGCGTCAGAGTAAGCGGGTCCGTGAGAGAATGCCCATGCTCCCGACTGCCCGCTCCTCCAGTCTAATATAAGGCTGATCTCGTGCCTCTCAACACCACGGGTATAGGTCGAGACTGCCAATTCCCCACTGCTCTCATCTCGTGAGCTCTCGTGCTTGTTAGGAGAGCTAAATCCCTCTCCATGCCCTTTCCACCCAGGTGTTCCATTATTGAGCTATACAGATGTTACTTATAACTCTCTCTCCTCCTAGCCATAGGTTTATGGGCTGCTACAGGCATAGATGTGTCTTTCTGGCTGAACCCACCCTTTGTCATGAACGAATGTGACCTTTACTTCTAGAGATCCACAAAGCTTAAGTGGAGACAAAAATACCATCCTTACCAATTTCAAAGGTTTGTTTGTTGTATTTGATCGAGGAAAATTATTCACACAAAAGCACTTTAAACTATAAATTGTTACACAAATACAACCTTTTGTTCATTTTTTAATTGTGAAGGAATAAGTAGCTTCGCTAGTTTATGGTAGCAATATTCTAAAAAATACTGATGTCCTCCAAGGACGCCATGCCCGTAAATTACATGCAGATTAAGGGGACCACAAGGTCCAAGAGATAACTGGGTTTGGCACTGCAGAAATTTTATGAGCTCATAAGTCAGAACATACTGATAGAAATGGTGAAAGTTATGATTTTACTGAAGACAAGGAACCACTTGGAAGACAGCCAACTTAAACTTTGCTTCAAGTCTTAATTTTGCAGATGAGCAATCACATTAAACTCCACAAGAATTCATGCAAAGGCAGGTTATATTATCCACTTATTTGAGAAAAACACAAAAACAAAAGAAAGTCATAAAGGCTGATAGCAAGGCTTTGCTTAAGAAATCCACTTTTCAAGTCAATCCTTGAGTTCTGAATCGAGACACATTATAAAGCATACTGAACCACAATAAAATAATTAAAAGACAGTGATTAAGACACGTTAAATAATGTTTTTAAATTTTGTTTTGAAATCCAAATAAGGTGTCTAGTTAAGAATAAAGTAGCCATGTCACTTTCCTTGTTTTGATAATGTATCTTTGTTATGTAAAATGTCATCATTCGGGAAAACCAGGCAAAGAATACATGGCAATTCTGTACTATTTTTGCAACTTTTGCTTAATCTAAAATGATTTCAAAATAAAAAGTTAAAAAATTGGTCTTAGTATACTAGAAAGAATCCATTAAAAATTTGCAGTATAGGCTCGGCACCTGTGGCTCAGCGGGCTAAGGCGCTAGCCACGTACACCTGAGCTGGTGGGTTCGAATCCAGCCTGGGCCTGCCAAACAATAATGACAGCTGCAACCGAAAAATGGCCTGGCGTTGTGGTGGGCGCCTGTGGTCCCTGCTACTTGGGAGGTGGAGGCAAGAGACTTGCTTGAGCCCAGGAATTGGAGGTTGCTGTGAGCTGTGATGCCACAGCGCCCAATCAGGGTGATAGCTTGAGGCTGTCTCGAAAAAAAAAAAAATTGCAGTACAAAATCTGCAGCCTTAAATGAACTATCTACATGAATTTGGAGATACAGTTCTTAGGCTGGTACATAACTACAGTTAAGGGTTTTCTGAAACACACTACAAATATACTGCCAAGCATGTTGTCAATATTTTTCTCTTGATTATTCTCATTCACAATTTGGGAGATGGTTTATCTTCTTTTCTGATCTCTCTCTCTCTCTCTTTTTTTTTAACACTGATTTCATTTGCTAGGTAAAGTCCCTCTTACAATTGTGTCTTTCCCCCCAAAGCTGTGTCACATATCAAGACCCCACCCACCTCCCTCCTTCCCTCTCTCTGCTTTGCCTTTCCCCACCCCCATCATGTCATTAATTGTCATTAATGGTCCTCATATCAAAATTGAGTATATAGGTTTCATGCTTCTCTATTCTTGTGATGCTTTACTAAGAATAATGTGTTCCACTTCCAGCCAGGTTAATAAGAAGGCTGCAAAGTCTCCATTCTTTTAATGGCTGAATAGTATTTCATAGTGTACATATACCACAGCTTGTTAATCCATTCCTGGTTTGGTGGGCATTTAGGCTGTTTCCACATTTTGGCCATTGTAAATTGAGCTGTAATAAAAAGTCTAGTGCAAGTGTCCTTATGATAAAAGGATTTTTTTCCTTCTGGGTAGATGCCCAGTAATGGGATTGCAGGATCAAATGAGAGGTCTAGCTTGAGTTCTTTGAGGGTTCTCCATACTTCCTTCCAAAAAGGTTGCATTAGTTTGCAGTCCCACTAGCAGTGTAAGAATGTTCCCTTCTCTCCACATCCACGCCAGCATCTGCAGTTTTGAGATTTGGTGATGTGGGCTATTCTTACTGGGGTTACACGGTATATCAGGGTGGTTTTGATTTGCATTTCTCTAATAATTAGGGATGATGAGCATTTTTTCATGCTTGTTAGCCATTCATCTGTCTTCTTTAGAGAATGGTATAGTTCTGTCTCCTACACATTGATATATGGGATTGTTGGCTTTTTTCACGTGGATTAATTTGAGTTCTATATAGATCCTAGTTATCAAGCTTTTGTCTGATTCGAAATATGCAAATATCCTTTCCTATTGGGTAGGTTGTCTATTTGCTTTGGTTGTTGTCTCCTTAGCTGTACAGAAGCTTTTCAATTTCATTAAGTTCTATTTGTTTATTTCTGTTGTTGCAATTGCCAGGGCAGTCTTCATGAAGTCTTTCCCCAGGCTGATATCTTCCAGTGTTTTTCTTATGCTTTCTTTGAGGATTTTTATCATTTCATGCCCTATATTTAAGTCCTTTATCCATCTTGAATCAATTATTGTGATTGGGAAAAGATGTGGGTCCAGTTTCAGTGTTTTACATGTGGATATCCAGTTCTCCCAGCACCATTTATTGAATAGGGATTCTTTCCCCCACTGTATCTTGTTTGGTTTATCAAAGATTAGGTCACTTTCGGGACCCCTATGGCCTGGTCTCGATCACCGCAGGAAGGAACCAGGTGTGACACGGATTAGAAGTACAAACTTGCGGGAGGCAGGCTAACCTTAGTTGCAAGGTAGCCCCAAGCCCCCTCCACAATGACTATTTATTAAGGTTATGCACAACAGGTGTGGAGAGTTCAGGTAATTACATACGAGGGCTGCCTGCATAAGGATTGCCACGTGCTCTCCTCACGTGTTCTTTCCACACAACCTTCATGAAGAACTACTAAGCATCAATGTTTAACACATGCTTACTAGTGAGTGACTGACCTTATCTCATTCTGGAACACTGAGTTACTTGGGGGATTGCCGCCAAGTCAGGAAATATCTCTAGTCTTGCCAGGAGACTGTCTTGTTCTCAGTATTTCCTTTTAATGTGGTAAGAATCAGTAACTGTCCTTTGCAAGCATGATGTTCAGTCCTCTACAGGGGACTATAAGATGTTAGTTTCATTTCTTGATTTTCTATTTGATTCCAAATATCTATGTTTCTATTTTTGTACTAGTACCATGCTGTTTTGATCACTATGGCCTTGTAGTACAGCCTAAAGTCTGGTATGCTGACGTCCCTGGCTTTGTTTTTATTACTAAGAACTGCCTTAGCTATACGGGTTTTTTCCTGGTTCCATACAAAACAAAGAATTATTTTTCCAAGTCTTAAAAGTAAGATGTTGGTATTTTAGTAGGGATATTATTGAATCTATAGATTACTGTGGGCAGTATAGACATTTAAAAAATGTTGATTCTTCCCAGCCATGACCATGCTATATTCTTCCATTTGATAATATCCTCTGCTATTTCTTTTCTTAGGGTTTCATAATTTTCTTTATAGAGGTCCTTTACCTATTTTGTTAGGTATATTCCTAGGTATTTCATTTTTTTTGAAGCTATGGTGAAGGGAATTGTGTCCTTAATTAGCCTCTCATCTTCACTGTTATTGCTGTCTACAAAGGCTACTCACTTGTGGACACTGATTTTATATCCTGGGACATTACTGTGTTTTTTGATGACTTCCAGGAGGAGTCTTGTGGTTGAGTCTTTGGGGTTCTCTAGGTATAAGATCATATTGTCAGCGAAGAGGGAGAGTTTGGCCTCCTCTGCTCCTATTTGGATGCCCTTTATTTCCTTTTCTTGCCTAATAGTATTGGCTAGAACTTCCAGTGCAATGTTGAATAGTAGTGGCAAAAGAGGACAACCTTGTCTGGTTCCAGTTCTAAGAGGAAAATCGTTCAGTTTTACTCCGTTCAGTAAAATATTAACCATGGGTTTGTCATAGTTAGCATCAATCAGTTTAATAAATGTGCCACCTATGCCTATACTCTTCAGTGTTCTTATTAGAAAAAGATGCTGAATTTTATCGAATGCTTTTTCTACATCTATCGAGAGGATCATATGGTCTTTGGATTTGCTTCTGTTAATACAGTATATAACATTTATGGACTTGCATATGTTAAACCAGCCTTGCATCACTGGGATGAAAACTACTTGATCATAATGTATGACTCTTTTGATGATAAGCTGTAATCTATTGGCTAGGATTTTGTTGAGAATTTTTGCATCTATATTCCTTAGTGAAATTGGTCTGAAATTCTCCTTTTTAGTTGGGTCTTTTCCTGGTTTTGGTATCAGGGTGATGCATTTGCTTCATAGAACATGTTGTGGAAGAGTCCTTCTTCCTCAATTTTTTGGAATAGTTTCTGCAGTATAGGAATAAGCTCTTCCTTGAAGGTTTGATAGAATGCTGGTGTGAAGCCATCTAGACCAGGGCATTTTTTTGTTGTTGTTGTTGGAAGATTTTGTATTCTTTCTTTGATCTCAGTGCTTGAAATTGGTCTGTTCAGGAGATCTGTTTCTTCCTTGCTAAGTCGAGGGAGCGTGTGTGATTCCAAATATTGATCCATTTCCTTCACATTGTCAAATTTCTGGGCATAAAGTTTCTGGTAGAATTCAAAGATAATCTCTTGTATCTCAGTGGCATCCATTCTTATTTCCCCTTTATTATTTCTGATTGAGGTTACTAGAGATTTTACTTTTCTATTTCTAGTTAGTCTGGCCAAAGGTTTATCATTTTATTTATTTTTTCAAAAAAACAACTCCTTGCTTCATTAATTTTCTGAATGATTCTTATCTTTTCAATTTCATTGATCTCTGATTTAATTTTGGATATTTCTTTTCTTCTGCTGGGTTTAGGCTTAGACTGTTCTTCTTTTTCCAATTCCATAAGATGCCTTGTGAGTTTGCTGATGCACTCTTCTTCTGTTTTTCAAATGTAGGAATCTAAAGCAATAAATTTTCCTCTCAGAACTGCTTTTGCAGTTTCCCACAGGTTTTGGTAGCTTGTGTCTTCATTGTTTTTATGCTCAAGGACGTTAATGATTTCCTCTTTTATTTCTTCCTGCACCCAACTGTCTTTCAACAGAAGGTTGTAAATTTCCATGCCTTTGTGTGGAGTTGAACGTTTTCATTGGAGTTGAATTCCACCTTTAGTGCCTTGTGGTCTGAGAAGATACAAGGTAAAATTTCAATTCTTTTGATTCTGTTGAGGTTTGTTTTGTGTCCTAGGATATGATCAATTTTGGAGAATGTTCCATGGGGTGAAGAGAATAATTTACATTCCTTAATTTTGGGATGAAGTGTTCTATATGTGTCTTTTAAGCACAGTTGTTCTAGGGTCTCATTTAAGTCCTTTATATCTTTGTTTAATTTGTGTTTAGAGGATCTGTCCAGCTCTATAAAAAGAGTGTTAAAATCCCCTGTTATTATGTTGTTGTAGGATATCATATTGCTCAGACTAAGTAAAGTCTGTTTCAAGAATATGGGAACATTTAAGTTGGATGCATAAATATTTAGAGTAGAAATGTCTTCTTGTATTTTTCCCTTGACCAATATAAAGTGACCATCTTTGTCTTTTTTGACTTTAGCTGCTTTAAATCCACATGTATATGAAAATAAGATTGTAACCCCTCTTTTCTTCTGAATTCTGTTTGCCTGAAAAATTGTCTTCCAACCCTTAACTTGGAGTTTTAACTTGTCTTTTGAAGCTAGGTGTGTTTCCTGCAAACAGAAGAAGGATGGCTTGTGTTTTTTAATCCAATCAGCCAATCTATGCCTCTTCAGTGGGGAATTCAAGCCATTAACATTTATCGAGATAATTGATAAGTGTGGTAGTGTTCTATTAATCTTATTTTGTGAGAGTCTGTTGCTTAGTTTTACCTTTTGCGCCATTGTGGAAGTTAGGTTCTGTCCTTTAATTTCTGAGTTCTTACTTTGCTGTTGATCCATTGTAATGGTCAGTGTGTAGGACAGATTAAAGTATTTCCTGTGGAGCTGGTGTTGTGGCAGATTTCCTCAATGTTTGCATATCAGTAAACTATTTGATTTATCTGTCAATTTAAAGCTTAGCTTAGCAGGATATAGAATTTTTGGCTGGAAATTAGTCTGTTTAAGTAGATTAAAGGTAGATGACCACTGTTTTCTTTCTTTAAAAGTTTAATTAGAGAAGTCTGCCATCACCCTGATGGATTTGCCCCTGTAGGTCAATTGGCCCTTACTCCTGGCAGCTTGAAGAATCTTTTTTTTTTTTTTTTTGGTCTTGACTTTGGACAGGTTCATCACAATGTGTCTTAAAGAAGCTCTGTTAGAGTTGATGCGACCTGGGGTCTGAGATCTCCTTGAAAGGAGTATGTCACAATCTTTGGTAATTTTTATTTATAATATTCCCTAGTTTGGCTACCCTTCCCCTGGGGCATTCTTCTTTCCCTTCTGGGATACCTATAACTCATATGTTTGAATGCTTCATAAAGTCATATAATTCTGTCAGTGAACACTCTGCTTTCTCTCTCTTTTCTCTCTCTTCTGCCTCTTTAACTATCTGAGTTATCCAAAGAGCTTTGTCCTCTATCTGAGATTCTTTCTTCTGCATGGTCTAATCAGTTGTTCATACTTTCTTTTTTTTTATAATTTTATTGAATCATAATTGTGTACATTGGTGTAATCATAGGGCACAATGTGCTTCATATACATTTGGAAATATTTTGATCGTACTGTTACAGATAGCCTTTATGGCATTTTCTTGATCACTATATAAAGACATTGATACTCTACCTTTAATAAGTTTCACCAGTACCCTGCTAAGATGCACCATAAGTGTGTTCCCACTAATTGCCCTCCCTCCACCCAGCCTCCCCCCTCCCCTCCCCTCCCTTTCCCCTTTTCCTGTATTCTTGTACTATAATTGGGTTTTAGCCTTCATATGAAAGCTATAAATTAGCTTCATATTAGGGCTGAGTACATTGGATACTTTTTCTTGAGATACTTTGCTAAGAAGAATATGTTCCAGCTCCATCCATGTAAACACAAAAGAGGTAAAGTCTCCATCTTTCTTTTGTTGTTCATACTTTCTATTGCATCTTTAATTTTCCTAATTGACTGCTTCAGTTCCTTCAGCTCTGCTACATCCTTTCTATATTCTTCATATCCTTCATCTCTTATTTGATTCTGTTTTTGGATTTCCTTTTGTTTATTTTCCACTTTATCAGCAGTTTCCTTCATTGTTCCCACCATTTCCTTCATTGTTTTCATCATTTGTATTCTAAATGCCTTTCTGTCATTTCTAACATTTCTTTACAGGTGAAATCCTCTGCAGTAGCTACGTCACAGTCCCTTGGGGGTTTGCTCTGGACTGGTATTTCATGTAGCCAGGATTTTTCTGTTGATTCTTCCTCATGAGTGTTTTCTTCCACCTGTTTCCTTGCCCTAATTTTCCTTTCACTTCCTCTTGATCTTTAAGTTACCATGCCTCTGGTCTAGGGTTTTGATCAGTCCTTTTGAAGGATGAGAAGACTGAAGAGCAAGAAGGGAAAAAAGATTTTTTAAAAAAGAAGAAGAAGAAAAGAAAAAATAGAAAGGAGAGGGAGTGGAAAAGAAGAGAATATTGACAAAAGAATAGAGGCACAGAAAGAGGGAGACAGGAGTAATATAGATGTACAGTAGGGTACATTGACCCAACCTTAAAAACACCCAACCTCTGGGGGTGCCAGGTTGTGTGGTTCCTTTGTCTTTTCTGATCTTTCATTTGCACATAGGTCTCAAGTAACTTAAACTCTTCTGCTTCAAGTCCTAACCATCTCCCATGAACATAATAAGACAATTCATCACCAAATCTCCCCAGATCGATTTTCAAAGTAACAGACCTTGTACTGATGTGTTAAACATGAGGCCATCGTCACGGCTTCATGATATTTACTCTTGGTTTACATGTATAGCTTGTTTAAGGACTAGAAACAGAAGGAAGCGTTCAGACTAATAGCAGAATTCCATTGTTAATTATGCAGCCCTTTGGGTACAGACTTTTAAATATCCTAAAGATGCTTTTACTCTGAATCTGGGCATCCTTGCAGTTACTCAGGATGACCCCCCCAGCCTTGGATCTCACAGTGAACAACAGTTACGTCATTTAAAACAACCACTTTCACTTTCCTCCAGATGAAAAACTTACTTGTATACTTTTTTTCTGATTAAAGGGAACACTGCAACCTGAAAGACATTGTTTTTTAAAGAAACAAACATGCCCTTAGGTAAAATGCTCTTTAGAATATAAAAGTGTGTCTTCTGGGATCCTATCTTCTTCTAAAACATGATTCCCATCACACAAGCACAGCTCAGGTAAGAAGCAGGGAAAATGAGAAAATGACATCAACTCTCTCTCCCACTTCCTCTCTCACATGTAAAACTTTGCCAGGAGTGCACCATCTTGGCCTTGAATGGATGGTGTGCGACACTAAGAAAGCCTGTCACTGCTCTCTGCCTCACATTCAAATTAATATCATTTTATTTTTAATCTCTCTGATTAGCTTAGATGAATTTGCCAGTGACTGGCACATTAAAAAAAAACAAAAAACCCTCCTTTCTTCCTGAAAGGTAGGAAGCAAGAGACAGACTTACTATTCTGACCTGCTTTCCGCACTAACAATGGATACTTCAGTCCAAGAACAGGTGAGCGCTAAATATCATTGACTACTCCCTCGGTGGACTGCAGTGTGAGAGTCTTCACGATTGTCAGTGACCCATGTTGTCCAGGCTGCATCACATGGGCACCGTGTGCTCCCTCTGGTCAGATACCCCAGCAAGTGCACAAGGTGGTACAGGCACAGGAACCTGCTATAGATTTTTAAGGTCATTTTGTTTCCATTATTATTTTATTTACTTTCTATGTTACAGACCCCCCCCACACATGCACACACACATACTGCATACCCATTATGTACTGTATACACACAAAATATTTTGAAACTTCCTATTGCAGGAAGTGTATCATGGTATATGGATATGGATATGTGGACACGTGTGTATGTATATACATAGATACATACATATGATTTTTTTAAAAATCTTGGCTAATAAAAAGCATTATCTCTTCTGAATCTCATAGTGAGGGATTTCTTCTAGCCAATCCATCACCCACTACAATTGTGGTGACAGCCTGTGACTGTCCACTACTATAAATCATAAATCATTCCTGTTGTCTGCTTTCTTCATCACTGGCTCATGTCCATTTAAGGCCAGAAATGGGGTTCCCATTTGCTACACCCATCTTTTGGAAACCATGATCATGCAGTTTTGGTTAAGTCCAAACCAGAAATGCCTCCCCTTTTCCACCAGATGGCAGTCCCGCATCAGAACGGACAAAAATGGGGGGAGGGGAAGGGAATATTTTGGATACAGAAGTATGTAATTCTGGTATTTTCTGCAATGAGAAAAACTGACAAACATGCAGGTCTTTTCAGTAAGAAATAAAGTGTAGCTGTTTTTGTACAAACGTATGATAAATGTGCTGCAAAAAAAAAAAGCAAACAATTGGAACTGTCTGAATTAAAAATATTTTGATGACTAACAAGCTTTTGCTACATGGCACTGGAAGAGTTGAAAACAAATCTACAAAACCCAGGATGTGTTCAAGTTCGTGGTCATAGTCACTTTCTGCATTTGGTTAGTATTCTAAATATACCTCTGCTTCATAGCTAAAAAGTGCCTCAACATTTTCATTTGGAAAATGGGCATGACAAATGCATTGCTGGTAGAATTAAGGAAGAATGTGTAAATGTGCGTGAACAAGTTATAAGGAATTGTGATAAAGGGATTTTAAAAATCTACTTTGGCCCAACAACATGGGCGCATGGAGCTTTTCCATCTGTCACTCACAGCAACCTTCCCCGTGGACTAGACAAGACAGTCTCACCCAGTCCCTGGAGAAACTCACTCCAGAGTCTAACATGTCTCTCATGCCAGCAGCCTGGCTCTGCTCCAAAACCATGTCATTTACTGGCAGTAAGTGATGCTAATAAAATAGCATCTACTTCAGGACGCCTGATGTGGTGCCCATGACTGGCTAATAGGCCAGTTCCAAAACTGGACATTTGTAGTCTTTTACCTGCTGAGTTTGGTGGTTTGTTGGTTCCTTGCATTAAAGATGGGCTAGCTTAGTAGATCAGGATGGTTCTGCCTTCCTTGCTTTAGCAAGCCAGCATTTTTCAGCATGTTTCAGACATCAGCTAAAGCAACATTTGGCATCAGCTTTCAATTTAGTATTTTTGCAGCAGACTCTGCGTCCATGTCTGTGTGTGAATTCTCTGGGCCTTCATTTGCTCCCAACTGGGAGTCAGCTTTAAGCACATTTGAGAGAAGATTCAAAATGTATGTTAGCATATCCGTTTATCTTTAGCAGTTCTTCAGCTCCCAGAGAGACCAATTGATGCTTCCTATCCCTTTGGTTGCATAGCAATCTTTCAGTATTCGAGTGTTTCCTTGTTAGCCATCATTTTCCACGTGTCCAAACACATTTTACTCTTGCTCCTGTGCCTTTTACCCCTGATAATTCTGGTTATTACTGGTAGGTAATATGAGTTTGCACTTTGGCTCTCTGATATAAATTTATCCTGCATGACCAAAGTATAGAGATGTTCCGAACAACAAACTG
Source organism: Arctocebus calabarensis (assembly GCA_963573935.1). Lineage (NCBI taxonomy): Eukaryota > Metazoa > Chordata > Mammalia > Primates > Lorisidae > Arctocebus > Arctocebus calabarensis. The sequence continues at coordinate 17,194 of CAUYON010201764.1, forward strand.
ATTTGGAAAAATATGTATTTTTCTACATTCTTCATAGAACTTTGGGTCTGGCAAGTGTATCTATTTATGACATACAACTAAATTGTTGATGTCTGGATATATTTGCTAATTGCATCATAGTGAAAGTGAACTAAGGTGAATTAATCTAACACAAAGTTTCTTGGCCGATGGTAAAAATGCCATACCATGATGCTTTCAGAGATACGAACACACACACGTGACATTACAGTGCATGGTTCCATATTCCCTTTACACGGGGGAGGCATAAACATGAGTTTATCATGCTCTGAATTCTAGGACAATTGGTTGTACTATGATACAGAAACAAATTTTACAAGGCAAAGATTCAACATTAGTGAAAAAACAGCTGTTTTGCAATATTTTCTATAATGAAGCAGGTAAATGGGTCAGAATGTAATGTTATATACATCTTTCCTAACCCCAAATGCCATGGAAAATTTGACCTAATTAAAGATCTGTAAAGAGCTTTTTAATTTTTGCACTAACGTGAATTTTGCTTAGTTATGAAATGAGGTCTGAGGATTTTTTTCTTATTTCGTATAAAATTCTTCACGAAAATTAAAGAAGACTAATTGCTAGAGAAACAAAGGTGATACTTATCGACTATAGCCCTTCCTTGTCAGTGCCCCCTATGATCTGCAATATCATTTTCCTTAGATGTGTTTACTTTCCATTACTGATAATTGCTTCTTTTAATTGGACCAAACTAGCTTCATTTAGTCTCCCCCCTGAGAGTGTTGTTGGCAGAAATGATTGGCAGTTCTCTCTCCCACACGGTGCCATCCTGAAATTGCAAATGTCAGTTAACAGGCTTCTCTCACCAATGTTTAAGAGTGGGAGTCTGCATTTAGCAGAAATAGTCTGGGTGCACATATTTCTGAATAAATGCATGTGAAATTATACATTCAAATGGTGAAATCAGGGGACTGAAGGAAAGCCAGAGAGGTCACCCTCCATTCATGCCACAGACTTCAAGTTCCCAGTCTACTCAGCCAACACCCCAGCAGGTGCAACTATATTCCACTTCTAAAGATCATTCTATGTAACCCCTCCCCGCTCGTCTACGGGAGAGGATTAGGAAGCACAGCACTGTCAAATGTGTAAGCTTTCTTTTTTTTCATATCATAACTTTTTGAACTAAGACTCTTATTAGAATTTCTGACCAGGAATAAAAGTATCAAGTCTCAGACCCTTACCTCCTTATTTTCCATACCTAGTTAAAATCAAGGTGCTATTATACAATGAAGTGATCAATAAATGGGGGAAAGAGTGTCAGCAGGAACTACTGCAACACGGCAGAGGGTCTGTGTTCGTCCCAGCCTCTGGATCCTGCCTGACGATCTGCTCTCTGCTCTAAAGCTTTTTTTTTTTTTTTTAATAATTTTATTGAATCATAATTATGTACATTGGTGCAATCACAGGGCACGATTCATATACATTCAGAAATATTTTGATCATACTGTTACAGATATCCTTCATGGCATTTCCTTGATCACTAT
>CAUYON010201767.1:0-11972 GCA_963573935.1 Arctocebus calabarensis
CAGCTACTAGGGAGGCTGAGGCAAGAGAATCGCTTAAGCCCAAGAGCTGGAGGTTGCTGTGAGCAGTGTGACGCCACGGCACTCTACCCAGGGCGATAAAGTGAGACTCTGTCTCTACAAAAAAAAAAAAAAAAAAGAAGAAGTTAATCTTCTAATAATCCCAAGGGGAAATAAATCTTTATAACCTTAAATTAGCTTTCAAAGACTCAACAGTAGACAACTGCACATGGACAGTATTTATTTCTTTCAGAAAGCATTCTTGTAAAACATCACTATGGGTAAGGATGGGCTTTTCAGTCAGAATGCTTCAGTTAAAAGTCAGGCTGCTGCTCCTCCTATTTTCTGTCTTTGAACAAATTATTTAACCTGTCTTCCTAGTTTCTACTACCTATCTCATAAGGTCACTGAGAGGATCAAATATGATACTGCACATACAGTATTTACAGAGTCTGACGGGAAAGCAGCATTCTGCTCTTAGCTAGCACTTATGTAGCAACTACTAAAATAGTAAGATAATTCCTTAATGAGCCTCAGGCAGGTCAAACTAGGTGAGATCAAGCACTAGCCGTAAGTGGTACTAAATAACAAAACCAAATTCGAACCTTAGCACCCTCCAATCTTTCCACTACACCGCACTGGGCAATAAAGAACTTGCATAAAACCTTATAGTTAATAAGGTCAAAGACCTGTAGGTCTCCTAATGACTGACCACCAGCTTATTACACCAGACCAAACTATTTCCTTGGCAATTCAAATGACTCATGTATAAGAATAATAATTGTCCTACATTTTCCACTGAGAATGTAGCAAACATCAAGTCTGATTTTAGACAATGTACTTAATGAAATTCAAAATAAACTCTGATAACTGTAGACATTACTCAGTCAAAGACATCTGGGTAAATGACATTCTCCTCTAGCATGGTAGACTCCTACAATCCAGTGGTCCCTGTGAAATCTATGCAAAGTGAAAGCTGTCTTTTTTTTTTTTTTTTTTATGACAGCGTCTCACTCTTGGCCTGGGTAGAGTGCTGTAGCATCATAGCTCACAGCAACTTCAAACTCTTGGGCTTAAGCAATCCTCTTGCCTCAGCCTCCCAACTAACTGGGACTACAGGTTATCTGCCACCATTCCAGCTAATTTTTCTAGTTTTAGGAGAGATGGGGTATCACTCTTGCTCAGACTGGTCTTCAACTCCACAGCTCAGGCAATCCACCTGCTGCAGCCTCCCAAAGTGCTAGGATTAGAGACAAGAACCACTGTGCCAGGCCCAAACTGAAAACTGTCTTAAAGGACTTGTCACTGGATTAGCTGTCATTCCTTACCCCCCCCTTTGAAAAAATATAAGGGGTGGAGTTTACAGAAAGTTAAACACTTCTGGGTAGTAGTGTACTCTCCTATCTGCTTGTTTTCATAAACACATTAAATGAGAATAAAGTCCAAAAGTGTTATATCTATGAAAACAAAGTTAAGTCTTTTGGAAGGCCTTGAGGAAAAACTAGAAAAAGGTAGAAAAGTTCCGATACCGGAATATGTTCTAGTGCCTACATTTCCATTCCACTTTAAAGAAAATGATACTAGCAGGCAGTGCCTGTAGCTCAGTGAGTAGTGTGCCAGCACCATACACAGAAGGTGGCAGGTTCAAACCTGGCCTGGGCCAAATTACAAAAAAAATAAATAGCTGGGCGTGGTAGCAGGCGCCTGTTGTCCCAGCTACTCAGGAGACTGAGGCAAGAGAATCACCCAAACCCAGGAGCTGGAGGTTGCTGTGAGCTGTGTGACACCACGGCACTCTACCAAGGGCAATAAAGTGAGACTCTGTCTCTACAAAAAAAAAAAAAAAGAAAGAAAGAAAATAATACTAGAAATCATTTTTTTAGGGTGCAATTTATGAAAAGATGATCATGATACTCCAAGAGATTGGTCCAAATAAAAAGATAGGAAAATAAAGGTAAAATTAAACGTTTTAAGTGAAATCATTTATTTTGTTGTTTTGTTTGTTTGGTTGGTTAGTTGGTTTTCTGTTATTCTGAGACATGGTCTCACTGTCTCCCCTTGGTAGAATGCCATGACAACATCATATACCTCACAGCAACCTCAAACTCCTGGGCTCAAGTGATTCTCCTGCCTCAGCCTCTGTAGCTGGAACTACAGGTGCCCACTACAATACCTGGCTATTTTTTCTATTTTTAGTAAAGTATTTTTCTCTTGCTCAGGCTGATCTCATACTCCTAAGCTCAAAAGATCTACCACCCACTTCGGCCTCCCAGAGTACTAGGATTACAGGTATGAGCCACCATGCCTGGCCAAGTGAAAACATTTAAAGTACATGTATATTTTGAGTCCTTGCTTTAACCACCTTTTAAAATTAAGTAACCAATGGGAGGGGCCTGTGGCTCAGTCAATAAGGTGTCAGCCCCATATACCAAGGGTGGCAGGTTCAAGGGTGTTCAAACCCAGCCCCAGCTGGACTGCAACAAAAAAAAATAGATGGGCATTGTGGCAGGCACCTGTAGTGCCATCTACTCAGGAGGCTGAGGCAAGAGAATCACCTACGCCCAGGAGTTGGAGGTTGCTGTGAGCTGTGATGCCACAGTGCTCTATCAAAGGCAATAAAGTGAGACTCTGTCTCTAAAAAAAAAAAAAAAAAAAAAAGATTGACTCATTTGTTCAACAACTACTATCATGCAGCTGCTATACACCACAAAACACTGCCCTAAACCAGCAATCCCCAACGTTTTTGGCATCAGGGACTGGTTTCATGAAAGACAGTTTTTCCATTTTTCTGAAGACTAATGGAGGGTAGGGGAAAGTTGTGCATGGGGGATAATTTTGATGTAAGTCTGCAAGCAATTTATTATGGTCTGTATTTGCAACCACTCCCCAGCATTCACACCACCACCTCAGATCACCAAAGCACTAGTTTCTCATAAGGAGCACACAGCCTAGCTCCCTCACATACACAGTTTACATACACTAGGGTTTGCGCTCCTGTGAGAATCTAATGCCTCCGCTGATATAGCAGGAGGCAGAGCTAAGGCCTAGAGAGAATAGGAATGAAGTTTCACTGGTTTGCCACTGCTCACTTCCTGCTGTGCAGCCCTTCCTAACAGGCCATAAGTATCCATCAATTAAAAAAACTGACAAGAAAGTCCTGTCCTCACAGAGGTTATATTATAGTGTGTGTCTGGAGGGAGGGGAAAGACAATAAATGCACTCAACATGGAAATTATATAGCATTGCAGAAGGTGACAAGTACCATGGATCTGGAGCAGGGTACATGGAGCAGAACGGAGGGGTGCATATTGCTCTTGGCCTTTTGGTTAAGATCAAGTGTAGCAGTAGGCGAGAATAATTTTAGAATAGGCAGACTTTTTTGAGAAAGTGACCTTTAAGAAGCAAAGACTTGAAGGAGAGAAGGGAATAAGCCATGCAAATATCACTTTTAATCCAAGAAGGGGTAACAGTCAGTGTAGTGGCCCTAAGATGGCCAGCGAGGCTGGAAAGAAATAAGCTGGAAGAAGAACAGCAGCTGACCTGAGAGGTAAGGGGGAGTAGGGACAGTAAGAGTGGTCAGATTCTGTAAGGCCTCACAGGCCATAAGAACTTGAGCTTTTACTCTGCCTACAAGAAGTCACTGCAGCACTTTGAATAGACAAGTGAGGAGGTCTGGCTGCTGTGCTGAAAAGACTATAGGGAGCCAGTGTAGAAGCAGGGAGACCAGTTAGGAGGCTAACTGCAGAAATCCAGATAAGAGAGAAAGGTTTGGACCAGGCTGATAAAAGCAGAGGAAGTAGTAAAAAGTGATTGGATTCTGAATATACTTTCAAAATAAAGTAGAACACAGAATATCAACTGTGAAAAAGGTAAGTTAGAAATGACTAACATTTTTTGCCTGAAAGGTGGATGGAGCTGCCAGCAGAAAAGATGGACTAGTGTGTGCCTTATGTAGGTTTAAAAAGGAATATGGAAGTTTAGTTTCAGTTGACCCCTCAGCGGGTTGTCAGGACTGCAAGAGCAGTCCAGGCTCATATAAATATGAGAGCCATCATAGGTATTTAAAGCCATGACACTGGCTGAGATCACCAGAGGAATATAAAAAGAAAAGTGAGCCAAAAACTAAGCATGTTGATTTTAAGAGGATGACCCATAAATACTGAATAAGTGAAGCAATTAGTGATGAGATTACCAAAAGACTATAAAAAGAAAACTGAACCAAAGAATAAGCATATCAACTTTAAGAGTACAAGATGACCGATTAAGATGGAACGAGCAAAGCAATTATTCAAGAGAGAAAAAGCAAATCGTCCTGGAAAAAGACAAGTATAAACTACTAAGTTACATTTAGTGTACAAATCATTTTGCTGAAACCAGATGTTAAAAGTTCTTAGCCTGTAGTAGTAAAGATAATATGCAAGATAGTAAATAACTTTTTTAAAAGAGTTAAGCATTTCTTATTTCCTAGAAATGTTATATTTCCTATTGAAGTCTCTATTAAAACCTTTCTTAGTATTAGAAATATTAATATCCTATTTTCTTTTTACATAAAACCATTTAAAAGCCTATACCATTTTTTAAGAGGAAAATAGCCTAAATAGTTTGTCACCACTCTCAAAGACCAAAAATACATTTAAGCACAGTAACCTGGCATACACAGTTATAAAGAATGATTTCTTTTCTTTTTCTAGATCTCAGGTATATAGAAGGTTAAGATACTCAAACTCCTTAGTTCATGACACTTAAGGTTTGATCCCTTACTCTTTAATTTCCTATGTATAGGAAAAAATAGCTTATATTCATATTTAAACCAATTTTTCCCAGTGATGTACACATAAATTACATTTTTCTCATGGAGGCACTCAAAAGTCATGTCCACAAGAACTGAAAGAGGAAGCAATGAAGTGCAATATTTGCATATGCGTGATCAATTATCACCTCTAGCCTTCACTTGTTTCTACCCTCTATACTTGGATTTACCTTCAAAGTACCGACTAACAAAAACAAACAGCAAAACAGTTCTTCAGTTAAAAATTCCTCTAATACTGATGTATGATTTCTGCTTTACATATGCTCTTCACAAAAACGTTCCCCAAACCATTAAGTTTATTAACTTCAAATTTTTAGAAAATACCAGAGATCTTTTAGATCAAAATTGCGTTGGCTATAAAAAAATAAGCATACAATTAAAAATACATCTTCCATATATTTCAATTAAAATTCAAGAATTTACTGAGTGACAATCTCAACATCCATTCTTTCAAAGCCTCAAGTCTTCACTTTTTAGGCCCTTTAGCAAAGTCATACTGACTGATACTTATTATAATTATTAAAACAATCTCCCTTCCAAAAACTGATTAAAGTTTACAAACTCAAGATGGCCTGAGATGAAAAATTATTAGGGAAAAACAAACAGAAGAGACTGATATAAAAGGATATAGAAATATCTAACTTGGAAACAAAATCATAAACTAATGGCTCTTTATACTACTGACCCTGAATCATCAAGGGTTTAATCTTGATAACTTTTATAATTCTGAAATGTTTAATACATTTAAGAAAATTCTTCAATAGATCTAATCGCATTTTCAGTTTCAGTGTTAGTCTCAGAAGGTAAATTAGAACTTCTTATTCTCTAAATTCATCTGGTTGGATACTGTTGTCTACTGAAGGCTATTGTAAAATGAGAAGATAACATTTCTAATTCAATGTTGAGTGGGAGGAGAATTAACTTTTTCTTAGAACCTACCAACAATTAAACCCAGCTGTTTCGTGTTAGATCCTCCAATTAAAGGGGGGGGGGGGGGGAAGAGCCTTGTTTGCCAGGCAACACATCCTACAGGAAAGTATAATGCCAGTTACGTCTCCCCAAAATAAGACCAACTCAAGAGTTCCGGGAAGACTATCCCAAATCTCACCCGCAGCTTCTTTTGGCCAAACTGGAGATACCGCTTCGCCTGCGATGTGAGGTAGGAGACCAAGCGCACTTAAAACAGCCGAATTCAAACTCCAAGACAACTCCCACACAATTCCGAACCTTTAGTTCACCCCAACAAGCTATCTTTAGCTGGCTATAAATGTGTTAATTTGTCCACAAAGTATCTCCAGAAAAAAAAAAAAAAAACTACAACATTGAACAGTTAACTTCAACCGCAGCTTCTTGAGCCGAGCTCACTCTCACGGCTGCGACGGCCCCACGCGGCCGAGGGCGCCCCGCCGAGCGGCCGCCGCCCCGCCCCGCCCCGCCGCGCCGCCCGCCGCTCCTCGCACCGCCTCCCCGGCTTCCCGACGAGGTCCCCAAGGCCAAAATTCCCATTGTTGGACCTCGACGCGGGGCAGAGAACCCGCCACCAGGACACGCCCCTCGGAGAGCAAGGACAGCTTCGCCTGCCCAGAGGGCGGCCCGCAGATTGGTCTTAGTCTCCTACACGCTGGCCTCCCGCCCCCAACCGCCCCCCTCTACCGGGACCCGGGACGCGGCGGGCGGGGTCCGGGGTGCCGCGCGGCGGCCGAGCCCTCCGCCGAGGACGCGCTCCCTCCGCGCACCGGCCGAGCGGGGTAATCCGCCTTCCCGGTTCTGCCCGCACGCCTGACTAAAAATAGGGTCTGCGGTCACCCCGGGACCGGCTCGGCCGACTCGCCGCCCGGAGACATCCCCGGGGGTCTTCGCCTAGCCCGAGCTGAGATAAGACCTGGGTGCCAGGCAAGGCCGAAACGGCGTCCCGGCCTGAGCGGCAGCCGGGAGGCGGCGACCGGAGGCCCGAGGCCTACTCGGCGGGCGGCGACCGACAGCATCCGGGCCCCGCGGCCGCGCCCCCCCACCCCGGCGCGGACCCCCGCCCTCCTGGAGCCGGCGGTCGGCGCCACCTCCCTCCCCGCAGGCCCTGCGGCCGGCGCCCGGGCCTATGCGCGGCCTGCTCGTCCTCACCCTGCGTGGCTGGGAAAGGATACCGGGAAAACGCGGCGGCGGCGCCGGCACTACAGCCCGGGCCGCCCGCTCCTAGGCGCCGCCGCAGTAGCTCAGGTGCCGTCGCACCGCCCGGCCGGAAACGGGGGGCGGAGCGGGGCGTCTAGGCGGAGGGGCGGGACCCGGAGACTGCCCTTAAAGGCACAGGCGCCCGGAGTAGGCCTCTTAAAGGCACAGGCGCCCCCAGAGTCGGCCGGCTTGGGGTTCTAGGGCTTTCCCCGAGACGGAATCCCCCTTGAGATGGAGTCCACGTACCTCTGGGGCCCCGCTGGCCCACGGAGGCAGCCTCTCGGCCCTCCCGCCGATTCCGCTCCAGGCCGGCTCCTCCTCCTGGGCCGCCTTGGGTCTCAGGAAAGCTCCTAGAAGCGAGAACCTCCTACTCCCTCCCTGCAGAGCGTCTCTGAAGTCTCCTTGGAGCAGCCCTAGCTCCACGCGCAGAGGGAAGCTAGAAACGACCAGGTTAATGTGTGTGCGAGTGTGAGGAGACGGTCGCAGGCGGCCACCAGGCCCGGGGGACGTCGGAGACCGGCCGGCCGCCCCTCTGCTGGGACAGGGCTTTGCGGTTGTGTGGACGATCGTGCTTTGTCGCTTGTCCATCGCTCACCGATTGCCTGGCGCTGCCCAGGACACGTACACAACCCCCCAAGTGCCCTGCAAATGTTAGAAGACTTCGAAATTATTCAAAAGTTTCTTGTATGGAACAGACGCGTGAAATTAGGCCTCGCCCCCATCTCCCCCCGTATCCTGACCAAGTGGGAACAGGAGCAGACTCTAAAGGAGGGGATGGCGCAGCAGCTTCCACACAGAATTCCGCAATGTGGGCTGATTAGAAGCGCCCTATACTGTACGTTTACACTGTAAATATTTTGTCTGAGCTTTCTAGAGCACCTCCAAAGTTAGGTGAAAACTGAATATTATGTAGAGAATTCGTCTTTGTCACTGTGTTCTCCAAAGATGCATTCTGTCTTAATTTAACTGCAGAGGCGTCCTCTTTTTATTTTCTCATTAGGATCACTAAGCTCCTCAGCAGCTATAGTGCCCTCAAAGCAATCTCTGAAACACTGGCTGTCTTCCGAGGGTGTTCCAGAACATCCAGCTTTGGTCTCTTAACATAAGATACATTTATCGTTTCTGTAATGGAGTTTAAGGCATCTTGATTACTTTACAAACAGCCTTGTAAATTCCTCAGGTTAGTACTAAAGCAGGTTTTAGGTTAGAATAAAATTTTCTGTCATTTTCCTAATTTTAATAAAACCACAGTCATTTTAGGGACAGTGATACTTAAGTACACTTGTGAATAGGACAGTATGTGGCGTTTAGCGACATGTTTTCTGTAAATATACTACAGCTTGCAGTCAAGGATCACTTCTGTGTGGCATAGTTTGAAACAAAGAAGCACAAATGTATCTGCTAGTTCCCCTTTTCTGGGCTTTTGAAAGGGAAGTGCTGGGATGCCTTATTCTTTATAATGTTTCTATTTATTCACATCAACACAAAAAGATTTACTAGAAATGTTATGAATGGGAAGCCCAAATGGCATTAAGATCAACCCTCTTAAGTTTTGAAGTATTGTATAATGTAATATAATTAACTATAATTAATATATGTAATCAAACTAAGATATAATTAACTTTGGTTCTGCTTACTACAGTGCCACTGAAACCAACCAACTTGTTTAAAAGGACTGGCATGCCCAGCATTTGAGGTACCTCTACTTGCAACGAACAAAAACTCAGATTTTATTGAAAACTATGAACTGTGCTATAACCTAAAGAGGACCCTTCTCTTTTTTTAAAGAAAACCAAAATTTACTAACAAAAGTCTTCTGACTTTTAACATATAACAATTCTCTTTTTCTTAAGTTTTGAGAAAGTTTTAAAGATTCATGGTACACAGCTCTACTGCAGATGGAAAGCAAGTTGGCTATTCCTGTTTTATCTAGGGAAGACTTCCCAAAGTGGTGAGTTATGCAAAAATATGAGCAATACTTCAATAACCGATTATATCTTCTTAGTCCACCACATCAGGGATGGCAGAGATGAAAGCACAGTGGAAGCAATTCAGAGAACTTAAAATAAAGGGTGGTTCCAGATCTATATCCACCCAGATAATGGTTTGGGGAGGGTCATAGAAACATCCCCAGCTGCAGATCTAGAAGAAACCAGCTGTGCTAGCAAAGCATCTGCAACCTAACAGTGCTTAATAGAGAGGTCTGCATTGTTCAAGCATGTGTTTTCATGACAGATTAAAGATGACCACAAATTATTTGCCATTCTTTGCATGTTCCCTCCTCTTGAAACTGGGAAGGCTCTGTGACTATTGTGACCAGAATATGGCAGAAGTAATGTTTTGGCAAGTTGTGGGCCCCTGCTATATGAGACAGGCAGTTCCACACTCTATTGATCTCAGAGCCCTGAGATGCCTTCCATGTAAGAAGTCAAACTACCTTGGGGGAGAGGCCAGCTGGAAAGATCCTGAAGACTGACTACATCAGGAAGGAGATGAGCCCAGCTGGACCCAGCCTTCCAAGTAATTGTCCCCTTCAAGATGCCAGGTAGATATATACATAAAGCCTTCTTGAACTGCAGACCATTCACACCACAAGCTAAGTAGAATATGACCTCAGCTAATACTGCACGAAGCAGAAGAATCATCCCACCAAGTTCTGCCTGAATGTCTGACCCCACAGAAACAAAATAATTTTTGTGATTTGGAGATGTTTTGTCATGCAGTAGGCAAACGGAACAGCTTTCGTCCACTTTTCTAAACAGCTAAAAGATACTATGTTTAAGCAAGATTGTTCATACAATCCCAAACATCACTGAAGCCTTTCAAGGGAAATTTAGGGAGGAATGAGTGGGAAGGTAAAGCTAGTATGTAGGACAATCAAATGTGATTGAAATCAGGTTAATGTCTCCCGTTTTGAAAGGCTTCCAATGAATTGGAAACTGGTGGATTAAATGAACACAGAGGAACTAGTATTTATTGTGCATATGTGTTACTGTATGCACTGTACCAAGTATTTAATGTACGTTTGCTCACAGAGTCTTCATAACAGCCCTATATTGCAGTAACATAGAATAACTACTAATACAAGGACGCAAGGCTCAAAAACTAATACTTGAGCCTAGATTTGTTAGATTCCAATGTCCATGTATGTGTCATTATATTATGTTGACCCCCAAGATGTAAACCGTTAGATATATAAACAACTAAAATGTGAATTGTCATATATATATATATATATGTTTTACTTATTCATGACCTTTTGTCATTAACATAAATAATAACCTATATAACATTAAATTAAATCAGCAATGTTACCCTGGTTGCAGTCAGCATCATGTAAACTCTTCTGAGAGAATGTAAGGTAGGACGTACACATTTCTGTCCAAGTGCACCTAATAGGGGGAAGAATCAATGTTTAAAGCCTCTTTGATTCTTGACTCTATGATTTTTTATACACATCCAGGTAAGGATTTTTTTTAAATATTGAATTTGCAGTCACAAACTTTTTTTTTCCTTTTTTTTTTTGCAGTTTATGGCCAGCCACCTCCGGCATGTGGGGCTGGTGGCCTACTCCTTTGAGTCACAGGCGCCACACAGTCACAATACCTTGTTTCACTCCCTGGCTCTGTTCCTTTTTAGTTGCGTGACTTTGGACAGCTCACTCCCTTCTCAGAGCTTTATCTCACTAATTATCTGAGGCCAAGAGTACTTAGTATAAGGATGACTGTAAGATAAAATGAGATAATGTATTTCAAAACGTGTTTAAACTGTTAAAATGGCACATAACTAGAAAATAGACTACCTTATTATAAATTCTTAACATGAATATTACATAAAGCATTATTTAACCTATATAATTACCATCAATAACTACCATCTTAGCTACTTTTCATGTAACGTGTGTAATTGCTAATTCTGCCAACAACTGCATGAGAAGTGATTATGCTCATTTTATAAAAGAAAAAGCAGGCTCAGAAAATGAAATTGCTAAGCAAGGTCAAAGGACTAGGAAGTAGCAGAGTGGGAGCTGAAATCCAAAGTCCAGCCTCCTTTCACTGCACCAGACACCCTTCCACACGCCTATGGTTTACTTGCTTTTACAGCATAAAAAGGGAAAAATTAACATCTTTCTTCTCTCTTTGAGGCCAAACCACTCTTAGTCTCACTAGAAAGGTGGGAATCATTAAAAACTTAACATATAATTCAACATCTTTCCTCAGTAGACACTTCAGTTTAAAGTCCCTCACTGTTATACAATTCTTATAACACTCTAAACTCAATCAAGGACATACTTTTATTTGCATGGGCATTGTGAAAAATAAAAAGTAAAGAAGGAAGTTTTTTAAAATCACCTATACATAGTCTCACATCAAAACAACAGCAAAAACATTTTTTCATTTCTTCTGTTTTTTAAAATCTGTGCATGTGTTTATTATGTTATGACTGTGATTATAACTACTAAATGAAGTAACACATTATAAAATTTTAGATAATTCCCTGCTTTTTAACATCCATTTTTTCTCTAACTTTAAGATCAACTCATCAAGTTGGCAGCACTGTTCTTACATATTTTAAAAGATCAAAGAGACAGAGCAAAGAAGCATGATGAGTTGTCCTTGACAAAATCCTCTTGCAAAAATATATAAATATTATGAAAAAGATTTTTGGTACAAATCAGAGCTATTTGAATACTAGATGACAACTATTTCCTTGTGTGTGATTATATATGTGTTTATAGTATACAGTTAGGTAGATTATCCTTATTTCTCAGAAACACCCACTGAAGGGTTTGTAATAAAATCTCATTAAGGGTGGCGCCTGTGGCTCAGTGAGCAGGGCGCCAGCCCCATATACTGAGGGTGGTTCATTCAAACCCAGCCCCGGGTGTGGTGGCAGGCATCTGTAGTCCCAGCTACTCGGGAGGCTGAGGCAAGAGAATCGCCTAAGCCCAGGAGTTGGAGATTGCTGTGAGCTGTGTGATGCCACGGCACTCTACTGA